>PVKZ01002321.1:0-239425 GCA_004027375.1 Macroglossus sobrinus | reverse complement strand
CTTATCTGACCCTGCTTCTGTATGAGACACAAGTTTGGAGGGTATTTATTTCAATGGCTGGACAAGTTGTTGATTTTTTATTTTTTGACAGGAGCAGCCAAGCCACTTTGGTTTCACCACTTCTTAAATCTGCCCCCTTGCTTGCTGCCTAGGTCAGAGGGCACTTGGAAGTTCACACACAAAAAATAAATAAATAAACAGTATTTCAGTTGTCTCTGAAATTAAAAAAAATACTTGTCTCTGTGTTAGGTCTTTCCCTCCCCACCCTCCCAATGGAGGGAGGTAGAAAAGCTGTTGATTTTAATAAAGCTAACATTCTAGGTTTAGAAAAGGTCAAGTGACCACAAATGCCTGATAAAGTATTTGCTCTTTTTCAGTATAATATTTAAATTTTAAAATATGATATTTAAAGTAATTATTCTTCAGAAGTTTACTAAGTTCAAATGAGTATGTTTTAAGGGGCTAAAAATGCTCAGTGCTCTCTAATAATTGTCACTGATACTGTCATTGAGACTAAAATAAAAGAATCTGAAATTTAATACATTTAAGATATTGCCAACCTCTTTCCCAATACATGGTGGGTAGGGAGAGAAGGTAATCTGAGTTAGGACCAAATAATGTCAAAGTATTTGGCATAAAATACAGGTTATAAATTGTTGTCTGTCTTCTTCTGTTTTCCATTATGAAAGTTAGGGGTGAATTTTTTAAAAAAAAAAAACAATGTTACCCACATCTTGACTTTTCTTCTCCTATCCTTTTTTGAGTTTTTAGACTTTCTCGAGTCTTCCTGGATTGAAGTATTTGAAAGATTTGACATTATTCTGCTACTTCGAAGTTGATTTTTAAAACTTCTGAAGTTCCTTTTGCTAAGGCTTCTGTGTGTGAAGACAGTTATTTAGGAGGGAGAGTGGGGAAAATTGACTTGGTTTCTCCAACAGAAGCCTTAGATTCAAGTACTAGTTGGCTTTGATTCTGGCTCTGCGGCTGCCACACTGTGTTGTCTTGGCAAGATGTTCTGTTTTTCTCAGTTTCCCTACCTGTATAAAAGGGAGTAATTGCACTAGCTTATTTAGGTTATAGTCCTGAACAACAAATAAATGACTGCAAAGTACTAAAAGCTACCAGAGAAAGTAGAAATTCTAAGTGTTACAATTTTATTTTAGAGGGGGTAATAAAGTAAAAGTAAGATTTAATTAGCTAATATAAACAAATTGAAATTCCTAGATGAAAGGGGATAGAGAAGTTCAAAGTCATTTTATTATTATTAATAATAGGTGCTCTACATCTCTTTTACCTTCCTCATCTAATCAGCATACATTCCTTGGTTTAAAGGGAGTGTTCTCTCTCCAAATAACTTTTATCTACAGTGTTGAGGCATTCTTATTCTGTTTTATGGATATGAACTTTGAATGACTATAAACAACTCCCTTTTTCATAAAGTCTTCTTCTTCTTCTTCTTTTTTTTTTTTTGTAAAGAAGAGGAGGTAAGTTGGCTCCTGGTTTACTTTCCTAAGCATGTAAAAATGTTTACATGAGGCTCCCTTACAGATTCTGTGAGACCAAAACTCCTTGTTCGCTGCTCTATGTTGTTCACTCCACAGGTATTCTTAGGCAAGTCTTCCTATCTATGCAGAGAGACTCCACTTTAATTTATATATATATAACTCTAGTTTTAATACAAAACCTCTGTTAGGTCAGAATAATAATAATGAGGGGAGTATACATACTTTAAAGATTTGCAAGAGTGAACAATAGGATGTAGAAATTTCTCAAGTGAAAAGAACTTGGCATATCTCTAACAAATGTAAGCTTTACCTAGCTGAGGGGATGAGAAGATATGGAGCCAGAACTGGCTTTAGTTATAGTGATAATCTGCAAGTATAAATACAGGTGACCCTTGAAAAACAGGGATTTGAATTGTGAGGGTCCACTTGTATGTGAATTTTTGAAATACCTTCACTGTTTTTTATCTGTGGTTGAGAATCCATGGATGTGGAGGACAGACTGTATGCACTGATCTATGCTATTTTATATAAGGTACTTGAGCATCCATAGATTTTGTTATTTATGGGGATCCTAGAACAAATCCCCCCCCACAGGTACCAAGGGTCAAAAGTCACAGGTGGATTTTTGACTACACAGAGGGTTGGCACCCCTAACCCTGTGATGTTCAAGGGTCAAATGCACTTGGCTTTCAGCCACTCTAGTTCTGGGTCTTCCACACTGCCTTGCAAAAGACTGTAACAAGTACGTATGAACAATTTTTTTTGTGCACAAGAGTAAACAATGATATACTGAAGTAGTATCTGGTGGGAAGTTCACTGGCTCTTTTATTCACAACATTATTAAGGATCTTCTTCATCATAGTGATGAAGGGATTATGGAGAATAGAAGTTCATTTAAAATCTAAAGAATATACAAGAAATACAGTGACCATTTAGATAACTAGAGTTAAATTATAACAGAAATGTTCCAAAGCAGATGATTAAATATCAAAAGTCAGTGGCAGACAGTGAATGCTGTAGGCCTAACCTGGCATACTGTATGTATTCAAGAAATATGTTTGCATGAATTCACAGGAAGTAGATGTCACTGAAGATTAAAATGGCTGCATGGTCTTGGTGGCAGATGTAATAATTGAGCTGACTCTTGGTTTAGGCTTAGAGATTGATGCAGAGATAGGATTAAAACAAGGCTTTCTAAACTTTCATTTATAAGATTAATACATTCTGGAGATCTAATGTACAGCATATTAAATGATATTGTATTGTATACTTGATTTGGTAACAGAGATCTTAAGTGTTCTCACTACACACACACACATACACACACACACACAAACAGTAACTATGTGAGATGATGAATATGTTAATTAACTTGGTTGTGGTAATCATTTTACAATGTATAACAAATCATTTTATTATACATTTTAAATATATATGATTTTATTTGTCGATTATACCTCAATATATCTGAGGAGAAAAAAAGGCATTCTATTGGAGAACATGGGGAGAGTTATGAGGAGGATGATCACTGTGTGTTCATGAGTAAATCTGTGTCTGGAGCTAAAAGCTTGCAACTCTTAAAAACAAACAAACAAACAAAAAGTGCTGCAATATGTAGAACTATCCCTGGATTGTATAGTTTCTAAGTACTTTTTACTTTTCCCTTAGTTGCTCAAGGCTAAAAACCTACAAAATGATCTAGAATTACTATCTTGGAAGCTGAGGTTGGCACTTAGGAGGAAGACACAGTTTTGGGACCCCTCTTCAGAGAAGTGATAGCTAATAATATGCAAGTGTTGGTTCTTGAACAGGATTTGAAGCCTTTAGCTAAATACATTCCTTTTCTATGTAGATTTTTAAGCAACTGTAAGTGCAAGCAGGTGTGCAAAGAAAAGTTGATGTGGGTGATGCAAGAATGTTGGATCCTTAATTTTGCTCACACTAAAATCATACCATATAGAAATTCTTAGGTTTTAAGGATATAGAACCTCTCTTCACTGCCCCTGTATGAATGAAGGGAAATTAGGGAAATGGCTGATAATTGGAATCTGGAACCAGAATGAGGAATGACTTGTCAGAGACCAACTCAGTACACCTGTTTTAAGTTGATTTTTACAAACTGAAGCTTTACAATCTCATTAATGGTTGTTAAAAACACTGACAAAGAAAAATACTGCCTTGTTTTCTTCCACAGTCCTGTGTAAATGCAGCTGCCATTTAATGAGTGCTTGTTGCAGTTTATGCTCTGCCAATGTGCTTTCAGATATTATCTCCAATCCTTCCCAAATCTCCAAAGCGTGTGCTGAAATGCTCTTTTTACAGTAGAAAAAGTGGAAAAACTGAGCCTCAAGGCAGTTCAAAAACTTCTTCATAGTTACCCAGGCGGGAATCAAAACTAGGTTCAAGTCCAAAGTCTGCGCTCTTTCTACTATGGCACTCTGATTCTTCTCTGTGTAAAAATTAATTTAAAAATGTACTTCTCTTCTAAAACCTGCAACTAGTATTACCTAGAGTGCCCTGACACTGTTTATTGTTATTGATACTTGTTATTTAATTACCTCATGTAAGTCTCAAGGCATTTCATGCGAGACTCAATGCACTTATAGCCTGCACATTATATTTACGCATTCTGAGGTTGTTCTATAGGTGGAGATTTAGAGCCATGCGTAAAGAATTTCTTGTCCCTCGCCCTGCTGACTCTGCTTCCCCCAGCCCTTGTACTAAACAGAGACTGCCGAAACCCATGTGTCTGTGCAGATATTGGGCCTTAACGCAGAAGTTGGCAACAACCAAAGAATGGAAATGGCTGCAGATGTTGAAGGCTGAGAAGTTCAAAAGCAGTCCTGCTATGTGGAATCCCACATTTAAAACTCTCTTCCTAATAACCCTTCAGTTTTGAGTTAAAACATTGTGCTTCTTTCAGCGGAAATATAAAAGAGAACTTGCCTTCTCTGCCTAGGCTGAGGCAGCCCTACACTTTGTGGCTTGTCAACCTTGTGCTTCAGCCTTGGCCCCAGATTCACACCTCCTTCTTGTGACTGGCACTGGTTGAAAGAAAGGATTATGACCAAAATGTGATCTGGCTGAACAAAAGGGTGTGGTGCCAGTATGGAGCCCCTACCTCTCATCTCCAGCCCTCATCACTTCATCAGATATAAGCTATTTCGTTGCCTTCCAATTCTTCCATTATTTTTTTAGACTTGGCATTTTAAAAACTTCACAGCATTCTCATTATTTATTAAATACAATTTCTCAAATATAAAAATATCGGTAGATTGCATATTTTCCACATTGTTTCTTTATTCCTTTATTGCTACTCCCCTATCCCTCAGGAAGAATTTATAATCCAAAAGCAGTTAAACAAAACTTGACCTTGGACTTTCCAACACACCCACTTGTTCCCCTGAAAACCCTTTCTCTTAATTAGGTGCTAGCCAGGTATATGTACCATCTCTGTGGAGCCTCATGCCCTGCCCTGCGCCTGTACATGTGTGCATCTTAGGCTATCAGCCAGATCAATCTCTCATCTATGTGTCAATACATTAACCACACCACCCACTCATCAATTTTCTTTTGAGTTTCAGTCTTTATTTCTCAATTTCTCACTTATGTTCAACTGTTCATGTGACCCAATGAATAATTCCTTTTGTTTTCTTCTCAATCACCTTTTGTACTAGAAATAAAATTGGAGGCTGTGACTTGGCCCTGCATCAAGCTTCAGGGCCATGTGACAGAACTGGATGAGGACACAGATAAGAGTCTGGAGACAAGAGTACCTTTTCCAGTTCAGCAACTTGGAGTTTGAACAAATCTGTTTGCCTTTCTGAGCCTCAGTTCCCTCTTCTGAAAAACAGCTGGACAATTGATCTCAAATGTCTATTAATGCATTCAGAAAGTATCTAATAATTACCTACTTTATGCCTGCATTGAGCTAGGTGCTGTGGATACCATGGTGAGAATGAAGACATAGTTTTTGCCTTCATCGAGCTTGTGGTGTATGAGGCTATCAGCTGTCAATGAATAATTTCACAAATAAAGATGTATTTATCAATTATTATCAGTGCAAGAAGGAAAAGCACAAGAACAGTTATAAGAGGTGGTGACAGAGGAGGAGTCAAGAAAGGAATATGGAGAGGTCTGAGGGAGTTGGTGCAGGAGTTAACTACGCAAGGAAGAGAGAGAACATTCAGGCAGAGGAAATGGCAAATGTAAAAGCCCAAAGGCAGACTGGAAGATATTTGGAAAGAAATGACTAAAGACCAGCAAGGCTGAAATAGACAACGCTGAGCAACGGGGCTCAAGATGAGGCTGCAGAGGTAGAAAGAAGCCAGATTGGTTAAGCCGTCCTTTTAAGACAAGTTAAGATGCTTGACCTGTATGCTTAGTACAAAACAGTGGAGGGGCATGAGACTTGCATTTTAAAAAGTTCTCTCTGGCCCCAAGAAGAGAATTGATAGGAGACAGTAGAAACAAAAGTGGGAGTCTTTGGGATTCCCAAGCAAGAGAAGAGGGTGGTGGCAGAGAATAGCGAGAAACAGACCATTCTTCCAAGCTTGCCTCTGATGCCTTTCCTTGCAACCCCACCCTTTAAGTCACTATGGAAATGATCTTGACCATTTCTGTACTATAGATCTTCCTTTCAACCTCACATATGACACATTGTTTACTCTGCTTCCTCTTAGTTGTTCATTGTTTATTTTTCTGACTAGACTGGAAGCCTCTTAGAGCAATTATAAAGTCTTGCTCATCTTTTTATCACCTAAAAAACCTGACCTTACACATAATGGATACACAGTGGGTATTCGGGTGGGATCTATGATTTTCGTCATGGGCAACTTTACAAGCTGGTGAGACACCCACGCCAGAGACAGAAAAGAGGGATTCCTATGCAGACCTAAGTGGTCTCTAGCCTATTGGCCTATATGGCCTAAATTTTCTCTGCCATCTCTGAGGAAGCAAAGGAAAGGGAAGGACTGTGGTGTGAGGTGCAGGAAGAAAGAAGATTTCTCTTTTCAAGATCATGTTTCAGAGTCACATTCTTCTCTGCTTCATGTTCTCCTATGGTGCTCCTGCCCATGAAATTCTCACACATATAGTTGCATGGTTGTTTCAAGTGTTGCATGGCAGTGGGGAAAAATTCTGGACTGTCAGGATTGTAGGTTGAAGCATACAAAGCCTCCACAACCTGGTGCAGGGCTCAAGGTTTACTTCCTTCTAGATAGTGATTACTTATTCTCTGAGCTTTGAGGTGCTGCCCCTCATGGTTAGGGGGCTTGTTAGAAATCTGCTTCCATTGTTCCCATCCTCTCCTCCAAGGCTGAGATAACTTCTTTAGCATCTTTGCGGCCTTTGTGAGAGCATCATTCTTTTTTATTTGGATCCCAGATCTAGCCTTTTTGGCATTTGGTTGAAACTCTTACTTGAGCTTCCAATTTCTTAAAAAAATAAGATCTTGATGTTGGGTTCTCTTTCCATAAATTCCATTTTCTTTAGGTTTCTTCTCTTTTGTATTCCTAAGGACAAAAGAGAAGTTCTGGGACTTCAGAACAGTTCATCATAAATTTTTCCTTTCCTTCATCTACTTTGTTAAAGAAAAAACAGCAACTTCAGCTTTCTTTAGCATCTTTCCTTTTCCCTCAGAGCCTGCTTGTAACTTCCCCCACAACAATCTTTTTATTGGGCTCGTAATGGATAATAATGTGCTAAAAAGGAATTTCTATCAGACTCTAGACATTCTTTTTTTTCTAATTAAATTTGTGGGATAACACTGGTTAATACAATTATATAATTTTCAAGTGTACATTACAATTTGACATCTGTATCTATTGTGTTTACCACCTAAAGTCCAATTTTTTTCAGCTACCATATATTTAATCACCTTTACCCACTTTACCCTCCCCCTCCCCCTACACCCCTATATTTGACCCCCTTTACCCAGTCTACATCTCCCGTCCTCCCCCACACCCTGCCCTCTGGTACCACTAATCTATAGTCCATGTCCTTGAGTCTCTGTTTGTCCTGTTCAATTGGTGCTTTTAGGTTTATATCTCACATATAAGTGATATTATGTGATTTCCAACTTTTTCTGTCTGAGTTATTTCACTTAGAGTGATAATTTTGAGGTCCATTCATGTCACAAATGACAGTATTTCATCTCTTCTTATGGCTGAGTAATATTCCATTGTATATATGTACCAAAGCTTCTTTAGCCAATCATCTATGTCCTGCTTCCATATCCTGGCCACTGTGAATAATGCTGCTATGAACATCGATGTGCAAATATCTTTTCGGATATGGGTTTTCAAGTCTTTGGGATAAATACCCAGTAGAAAAATTTCTGGATCATATGGTAGATCAAGTCTTAGTTTTTTGAGGAGCCTCCATACTGTTTTCTATAGTGTCTGTACTGATTTGCAGTCCTACCAGGGTTCCTTTTTCTCTGCATCCTCTCCAACATTTGTTATTACTCGTCCTGTTGATTATAGCTATTCTAACAGATGTGAGATGGTATCTCATTGTGGTTTTGATTTGATTTACATTTCCCTAACAGCTAGCGATGTTGAGCACCTTTTCATATATTTGTTGGCCATTTGTATGTATTCTGGGACATTCCTGTTATCTTCTATTAGACTCTCTACAATTTTTAATACCATCCATCCTCCTTCCTCCCCATGGCACATTTAAATTTAGAAAGCTAAGACCTTTATCTGGCGGCACACTTCATTCCATATTTATTTACTGGTGAGACTGATATTTTTCTCTGGCTGATGGTTTTTCAATCTGCAACTAGAAAATACTAGCACTGGAAGTAACCTTAGAGAGCATCTAAATTCTTATTCATACTCTTATTCTACTGTTGAGAAACACAGTGGTCTGGTGAGTCAAGCAGTTTGCCTAAAGTCATTTCATTAGTTAGTGCTAATGACTAGAATCTTTATCTTCAAAGGCCTGAACCTCTACTCTGTGTTTTATATTCTTTTTAAATCCTATACCGAAAGTCACACAGCAAGACAAAGCCAGTGTGTACTCACAAAGCATTGCATCAGTCACTCACCAAATATTTACTGAACACCTATATAAGCATGGCACTGTGCTGGTACATAACTAATACACATGAACAGCCTGATTTAAATGCAAACCAAACATAATTAACTACTGTAAACCATTTATAAATTCTATATTCTTTTCCTAAGAACAGAAGAAAAAACAAAAACTCTTCTACTTCATAATGTACAGAGTGTCATATTTAGAAGGGAGAATATTACCTGTTTATTGTGTTGAGTTATGGTTTTGTGAGTGTTATGTAAATGTTTTGTTATAAAAAGAGACAGGTTAAGTTTTAGTATTTGTAAAAAAAAATGTTGGGAATTAAGGCCATTCTCAGAACAGCTACATGGTGGATAAGAGTTGACAAAAATTTAGATTTTAGAAGATAATTGCTATAATGTTAATTCTACCTGTTTATTTTTCAGGTAGCTTTTTATTATATCTTGAAAGGACTGGATATCCATGCACTGTCTGAAGTTACACTTGACTTCATTAGAGGGAATACAGAACCATGGAGGCCTTTACTCTGCAGTTTCTTTATTAAATTCTCCCCTTCAGTTTTAACTGTCTGTGGTTATTTTAAATAGCAAGCACTGGAGATAACTAAGCTTGACAGTAAACGCAAAGGTGGAAGTGACTGTGCCCAAACCACAACCCACGGTCAAAAGAATCTTTATTGATTTGAAGATAAGAGTCATGATGTGAAAGGGTCATGATGTGAAAGGGCACTGTTTTGAAGTCAGAAGTCTGCGTGCTCTCCCTAGTTCCAGCTCCTCATTGCTATGTGACATCAGTCAGGGTGCCTTACCCTGGATACTCCTCACCTCTCCAATAAAAACTCTTTCCCTTCCATAGCACAGCGTTGTTTTCTGGATCAAAGAAGATCATTAATATAAACGTGCTTTGAGAACTCAAAAGACCTTTGGAAGTATAAGATGATTATTCCAAAAACTCCAGACTTTTGACCAGTGAGAAAAGTATTTACCTTGTAAAAGTTAATATTTTCTTCTTTTGTGTGTGTTGGGAATTCGTGTGTACATTTTACTCCATTGAGACGACTTCTGACACCCTTCCTTTGAAACTGGCAGGAGTTAGATTTGGTGCTGGTGGAAAATAGTGGGCCTCTCTGATTCCTCTAAAGGACCGAGACTGGGAGTGGATTTTATCAGAGAGGCTCAGCCTGAGGAACACCAGAGGCAGTAGCCATTGGACTTCCACCAGTCGTCTTCCTTTCCCGCAATCGTGGGGACATATCAGACAACTGATGTGAGGCTCTGAGTCATGTTTGCTATGTTTCCAGATGGTGGCTGATGCCAAATATTTTTTGCCAGTGCTGTAGAATCTGTTGTGTCATGGTAGAAAGGACTAAAACTTTCCTTCATAATGCTGGATTCTGAAGAACTTGCTTTTTGTAAAGGGCCTGTATCAGGCACCAAACGCAGTCTGAACAAACGGCATGCCTGTACATGTATATGCTATTTTTTAGATGCATGTAGGAGGTATTATGATTGATAAAATACAAATCCACTTAAGTTGCTAAATTCATTGTGTCTCTTTATTATTTTGTATTTTATTTTTACCTATGTGATTATTTTATGATATGTCTTTCCCCACTTTAGTGTAAGCTCCATGAATCTGTTTTTATACTCCATTAAATCCCTGGGTACTCAAAAAACATTTGTTAAATGTTGATTATGTATATTTTCTCAACCAACAGTTGAGAAATTATGAATATCATGACATTTTATAATGTTAAAAAGGTGTCCTGATTTGGGTTGAGGTTGAGACTCTGAGTGTGGGCAATAAACGAAAGATATGGAAGATATATAAGATCAAGAAAACAGACCCAGGTTAGAAGTGGCAGGATGCAAAGACTTAAAGCTAATGGGTTAAGAGATAATTAGCTACGGAAAGTCACCTCTGCCTTGTCTCTCATTGTCTTACATTGCTTCATACTCTTTGCATTTCCAAAAATTCTGACAAATCTTGCCTCACATGAGATTTACAATAACATTACGAGTAGCCAGGAAAGAAGTGGGGCAGAATGGTTGCTGCCTGGTTCTTTACTCTTAAGGTTTTACAGAATTGCTGATGCTTTGAGATCATCTAATCCTACAAGCATCATTTTACACTAAGAAAACAGAACTCCCCACATGCTAAAGTTCCTGTCCAAGGTCATGCAGCTAGATGGTGGCAGAGGTAGGACTACAGTCTAGTCTGACTCATACTCTTTCCATCACTTTGCTGCTTCTTGGTTGGGGTCAGGTTCATTATGCCTCACATATTTGATTTGTAAGGAGAATATGGTATAAATTAAGTAGGTATGGATTTGAAATTATAGTTTATGTCATCAATCTTCTGTTTTTACTCAGTCTTTCAAAATATATGCTCTTCCACACAGCAAAAGCTCGAGTCAGCCAAAAATACAACTTTGACTGTGAACTTGATGTTAATGTTTATCTAATTCTACTGAAGACCATAATCTTTAAGTCAGCATATATTTATTCTGTTATAATAAATATGTTACTCACCTTAATAAGAGTAAGTAATTATGTTATCATTTAGCATTCTTCCTACACTATAATTCCCTTCTGAAGCCAATATCATTGCCAATTCTGCATTAAGAAAGATAAAGACATAAACAGTGTTGCAATAAATATCTGGCAAGCAATAGAGACACTATTTTAAAGGAAAAAATGTCTCAAGATACTTTAATGCTTTCTATTGCTATGGTTGCAGAATTACTTGAGGGCACATTGGGGCACTTTGCTAAGACCTCTATTATATCTATTAATGAGGTTTATAAGTGCACTAATAGGTAAATCCAAACCAAACTCCGTCAATAGTGATGCAAATTAATGAATTCTAAATATTAAACTTGGGGTTATAAATATTCATGCAAATTATTTATTATAATGTTTTAAATATGTGAGCAAAATAATATGATGCATATGTTGACACGACAAAGCAAACTATCATCTACAGAGTGAAAATTCTGATCTCAGTTAAACATACAACCTCTAGTAACACATCTGCTCTTCTCAACTGAAGAAATGTGTAATACCAACTAGAGATTTAAGGACAGACAGTTAAAGTATTTTCCAACACTATCCCAATGCCATTGATTCAGTCTTCGTCATCAGCCTGAGCATTACATGTGAGCTCAGCTGCTGGGATCAGAGGAGTACCAGTCATTTGGTGAAGAATGGAGAGGTTAAAAAATGATACTGGAACATGGCTCAGGTGTGGAGAAACTGGAAAAATGTATTATGGCAGTATGATTAATTCACATTCTAAACATCTAAGGGGGAGAGAGGGATTTCTATGTAGGCAGAAATGAATGTGGGTCCATACTATAAAAGTATGTAGTCACAGCACTGAATATCTTAATAAACTTTGCCATTGAATGATTTAAGAAATCTAAGCCATTTCAATTTTTTTTCCCATAAATGCCTTTATAGCTCTTCTTGGAGTTCCTGCTTGATAAATAAAATTGCTCCATTATTAGGTCTTTGTGGTCCTTAAATATGAAAATTCATTTAGATGAAGATGAATATAAGCCTGATTTTTACTTAGTTTCATTGTCATTCAGTTTCTTAGATGTTTATTTTAAATATGTGTTCTGTTGCACTCTTTGGCAGCAGAGTTAATAATTTTCTTCAAGTCAGAATAATTAGGAGAATATACTGCATCTCCCAGGTTTATTAAAGAAACAAGTTCATTATGTGCTTTCAAAAATATTTTTTACATGGGTAAAATTATTGGATAGCTTATTTTCTTTCTCTATGGACTATTTTAAATGTAATTGATGATGTCTATGTTGATTTTATTTATTAAGATGTGATTCATGATTGTTTAATGCTTTAGTCTGTGTTTTGCTTCTAATAGCTCAATCTCAGATGGCATTTTGGTTTCAAAGGTAGCCATTTGTCTTGCTGCTATATAGCACACTCACAGAAAGCCATGTTAGACTTGCAAATAAACACTCTTAAGTAGACACTTGACGTGTGATCATCTCATATGTGTGTTTGTATTTTTTGTATATAACCATTTCTTTTCATTCTATACATTTAAACTCTCATGCCTTTATCATCTTCCTCATTTCTTCCCAAAATGGTTTATTCTCTGAAATTTTCCATCAAGGGCATCTTGTTTCAATGATGCAATCCTTGTGCACATGTACTTCTGCTTCAGAGAATTTCCAACCCAGGAAAGGCATCCTTATCTTCTTATGACAATATTCCTTGCCATTCTAATCCACAAATATCTACAAATCAGATGTTTATGCATTTAGACAAAGTACCTCAAGTTTAGAAAGAAATGCAAGAAAATAAAGAATAGTCAACTAGTTAAATCTTTTCTTGCCCTTAGATTTTTCCATACCTAATAATCACCATTGTCTGTTTAAATAAATTCAAGTACAAAATGGTAAAGAAGTAACTTTTATGTCTCTCTTCGGAGTTCTTTCAAAGTATTCTTTTAAGCTTTAAATATGTATTCATTGTGCAGAAACAGCAGCAGCAGCTCTGAACCAGAAAAGATCATGGAAAAGGAATAATGAGATATAGTGAAAGAATCCCAAATCAGTACCAGATGCTGAACAATTAGTTCAACTGTTAACAGGTGTGTAAAAGAGCCCACGTACAATGTTACCTTTTGTCAACGTGCCTTCCAAAGGGACGTTCCGTATAAAATTCTCAGAGTACTTGGGCTATTTAGAGAAAATGCTGTGTGTGTGTGTGTGTGTGTGTGTGTGTGTGTGTGCGCGCGTGCGCGCGTATGTGTGCATGCGCATCCATCTAGGATAAAGCTTATTCTCTTTATACATCTCCTTTCAATTGAAAAGAAATTAAGTACTCATATCAAACAGACATGGAGTCATGGGTGAAGGGGAATGGAAGGGAGCAGTGGTTTACAAACTGTGGTCCTTAGATCTGAAGGTTTTCTTGGAGGGCTTCTGGGATGATAAACCCTTTGTAATGCATACATTTTTTTTCCTTTGCAATAATTCTTGGATGAGGTTTCAAAACTTTCTGAGCTTTTGAAAACAGTCTGCGACTCCTCTTCTTCAATTTTAAATTGGTGTGGTCAAAACTCATGAACTTCTAAGTCAATTGTCACCATATTAGAAGCTGTGCATTATTTCAGTAAGTCCTCCTTAATGTTGTCTATACCTTCTTCGAAACTGTGACTTTAAGCTTAACGACTTAAAATGAAACCAATTTCACCATAGGCTAATTGATATAAACAAGGGTTAAGTTTCTTTGAAAGATTTCTGGTTACAAAAACATAACCAAACTTCTAAATAAAGACTCAAATCACCTCTAATATTAAACACTGAAAATAAATGTGAGTTATATTTACATTTAAGAAAGATTAATAAAAGTAAGTAAGATAATTATTTTCCAACTTGCTTATTCCAGTTCAGAGTCATGAGTGGCTGAAGTCCATCGTGGCAGCTCAGGGCACTAGGTGGGAACCAACCCTGGACAGGACACCCTTCCATTGCAGGGTTACTCATACCCACACCCACACTTGCTCAGACTGGGACAGTTTAAACACACCAAAGAACCTAATGTGCACATCTTTGGGATGTGGGAGAAAATTGGAGTACCCAGAGAAAACCCATGCAGAAAATGCAAACTCCACGCTGACAGTAGCCCCAGAGGGGAATCAATTTATTATTATTTTTATTGTTATACCAAACATTGAACAAAACACTGTTTATTCAAGGACCTGCTGTACTTGACCTTTCTGAACATTTTTTTTGTTTTCTTTTTTTTTCATTTATAAACCAGGGATAGTGTCACTGACCTCATTTGCTTATTTGATTATTTATAGCAGTATTTTCTAAATTTCAATGTGTATGTTAACCACTTGTGAGCTTGTTAAAGTGAACACTGCTTCAGTAGGCCTGGAGTGGCACATGAAATTCTGCATGTCCAAGAAACTCTCAGATGATGTTGATGTTGTTGTCTGCCTACCACACTTTAAACGGTAGGGATCTAAAACTCTGCTTCTCAAATTTGACTGCACATTGGAAGCACATGGGAAGTTTAAAAAATTTCTTATATCCGGACCCCATGCCCAAAGCTCATGATTTAATTGGCATAAGGTGCAGCCTGGGCATCAGAATATTTGAAAGCTCTCCAGAGGCTCTGAGTGTGCAATGAGGTATGAGAATCACTGATTTAAAGCACAGTGACCGATACGTATTATGTGCTCTGTAATCATTAGTTTTCTTAGGAGGCTCTTCAATTATCGGGGTAGGGTAATGAAAATAAAAGACTGACATATTATTTCCAGTGGTATAAAACTGAAAAAATTGCTAGTGACTAGGCAAGTTGAATCCCATTCTGCAACAGACTTGCTCTGAGACCAGGGGTGTGGTTTCTTATCGTTTCTGTGTGTCTTATATTTAAACAAGTGGGAGAAAATGGATAATTATGTTTTAACCTCACATATTTGTTTGGAAAATTAAAGTTTATAAAATACTTTGAGACTTACAGATTAAAGGGTATTCAAGACATTTAAAATATACAAAGGGAAAGGATGGATACTCTAAAAATTTTCAGTAATTGACTTAAAACAAGGGTAGATAATATTGGGGTAATAAGGAAGAAAGGTGGTGGTGAGGGGGATGTTGATGCTGGCATGGAGAGATGATACAACTTCGAAAAATGATACAACAGTTTATATTGGTTCATTTTACTGGCCTTGGTAATTTTTAAAGGCTTTCTTTTCTAGTGGGAGACTAAATTTCATCTCAGAATCTAGGTTTCTGAAGTATTCCTAACCAGGCACAGGCTACGAGAGCCACCTCTGACTAAGCTGTTATTATCACCAATCCTTGCCAGAAAAAAAACTCCCAGCCTTTCAAAAGAGACCCTTTGGGAGTGTCTGAAGCAAGTGCTTTGAAATTTGTAAGTGTAGATCTCATTTATGAGTGTCCAAATTCTTTGAGAGTGAAGTTCCTTGCCATTGCTATAAAACATCAAATATTTGGAGAGGCCATTAACAGAGGTGGGGTCCAACAATTGAGGTGTGTAAAAGGGAGTAAGCTCCTCTGTGCACTGGATTCAAGTTGATGGGGTGCAGATATAGGATTCTTGGCCAGACATCTATCCCCACCTCCAGATTGAGCCTCTACTCTGCTTCACCCTGTTCCTGGCCCTGGAGGCTGATTTACGTGGGCTTGATGAGTGGGCTCCCTTGTCTTCTGACCTCAGGTTGGATTTGGTTAATGGGGTGCTCTAACATGAGACAGAGGGAGGAGAAAAAATGAGAGGTTCTATTCCTCTAGATCCCTTCCTGACAATTCCCTTGGGGCTGACTACTCTCCTGGACTAAAAGTCTCAGTTTCTTTCAAGGTGGCCCTCTCCACAAGACTGTCTCCTTCTTGGTTTTACTATTTTCCCTTTTCCCACCCCTTTGAATTTATGATGGTGACAGCTGTGTGTTACTGAATGCAGAGTACTGTATTTTTGCTTATTAGTTTCCCTAAACTCTGCCTGTGATTTTGTAAATAGTCCTCTATTAAACCATACTTAGATTATTCTTATTTAGAACATACAGAAATACTTTTTCTATTTGTGCAGGCACCTCATCTCTCTCATTTGCTGTGGATATTCACTGGCATATTTTGAATAAACAAATAAATGTTTGAGCCTCTTCTTCATTGGCTGCATTTGTACATTTGACTTAAAAGTGTTGATTAGTAATCAGGGGAGCAGCTCTATGAGCAATGGCAGTCTTCCTGTGGTTGAATTTATCTAAGAACTAAGGCCATACATAAAACTTTTCCATGTCCCTTTTGCTAATGTTTACTTTAAGATTCTTAAAGTTATATAGAATTTTGAAAATAGGACATAGGAATTGCACTAAAATAAATATTTATTTTTAACATTCCTTTTGCATACCTAATTAGCCTTAAACATAAGCAGAATCTGTAGCACAAATTTGCTAAGTAGTGTTCAGAAGGTAGTGTGGCTGTATCTTTCAAACCACATTCTCAGCTTTTCTACCTCTGACATTTTTTTCCTTTAGCAATAAAAGCTGCACTCACGTTCTGAGATGATGATTGGCATGCTTCACTTTCCCATCCCTTCACATCCCACGTGTGTGTGTGTGTTCAATCTGAGTTTCCATTTGTTCAAATTCACATGAAATTTAAATGTTCCTTGGTAACTATCTTCCCAAATTTTCCTAAGGTGAAGTTTAATCTAGTTTGTGAGTTAGGGCTTCTCCAAAGGGCTTTTATGTTCTCATGGGGTCAGGTCTCTGCAACTGCTGAATTTTAGACAGCTCCCTCACCACTCTGGCCTCCTCCTCCAATACCTCTTTGCTTCTGTCACTACAAGAGAGTTCCAGTGTTCTTGCTAGAACCTTGTATTGGAAGGTTCCAATGCTTGAAGATAAATGAGTGTGGACTGGGTGCCCCCCAAATCCATATGTTGAAGGTCTAACCACCAGTATCTCAGAATGTGATTGTAATTGAAGAAAGGGTCTTTAAAGAGGTAATTAAGGTAAAATGAGGTCATATGGGTGAGCCCTAAACCAATATGAATAGTGTTCTTATAAAAAGAGGAGATTAGGACTCAGATATGGACAGAGGAAGACCATGTGAAGACAAAGAATTTCCAAATCACAGTTTTGTAGGCTAGAAGTCCAAGTTCAATGTGTCAGCTGGGTTAATTTCTTCTGAAGATCTCTCCTCTTGGTTTCTAGACGGTCATCTTCTCCAAATGTCTTCACATGTTCTTCCCACTGTAAGTATGTGTCTATGCCTAATCTCTTCTTATAAATACAACAGTTGAATTGGGTTAGGACCTACTCCAATGATCTCATTTAACCTTAAATACTTTTTAAAAGACCCTATCTCCAAACAAAATCTGAGGTACTGTGGGTTAGACTTCAGACCATGAATTTTGGGAGAACACAATCAGCTCATAACAGGTATGACATTTTATATAAGTTGTAAACTCAGATAACATTCAATTCCAGATTTTTGCAGCTTCCTTTCATGGGCATGGAAACCTATATTGGCCCTCTTTTCAGACCGATGGGCTTTTGCTCCCATATTCATATGTATGTAGTCCCATTTTCTGCAAGTAGCAGATTCCTGGTTATTCCTGCCTCTCTCTAGATACAGAACCCAAAATGACTGCTGCTTCTGTCCCATTGACTTCTTTGCTTCTAGTCCATAGAGATGATTGAGTTATTTTGAGCTTAGCTGTAATTTTTCATCTTTCTCTTATTCTATTTTTTCTATCCCTTTTGTATGTTTGGATGTGGCAGAGCTGTAAACACAAAACTTTACAGTACCATTTTAATAAAGTTTCCAAAATTAATTTTTAAAGAGAAAAATAAAATTTTGTTGATACCGAATTTTCACAGGAAATTCAAATGTGATCATTTGATCAAGTCTTTGGTTAGAAGTACATCTGCATGTCCTATCAAGCTAACATGATTACTAATAAACATAGAAGAGCATCTTGAATCCAACAAAGTTCTTCCAAATATATTTAGTTTATCAAAATACATAGATATACAATTAAATTTTAAGCATAGCCCAATTTTTAAACATTGTATAAGGTAGTCAATTATTTTACAATTAAACACTGGGGTACAAATCTTTTTTGAAAATTTGAATTATTATGACAATGAAGGGGAACACTGATAAGGCAATAATGCAAAAATGGTGAATTGCAAATGATTTATATTTTGTTAAACTCTGTATTTCTGTACTCTGTTTAATCGTGATGTTTGATGTTTTAGGAGTTTGCACCATTTCCATTCAAATGACAAAAACATATTCTGAATATCTGATCTGAAAAATTCCCCTGCTTACCATTCTGTTTTACCACTTGTCAAAGTCTTTCCTGTTAGTGAGTCCATGCTCAAGAGAGAGGCTAAATTGGTTCTGCCTGATTCACAACATCTGGAACTCACCTTATCTCTTTCTAAGCTCATCCGTGGTCTGACTCACATCTTCCTTAAGAAACATATTAGAAGGTAATGATGTGTTTTGGCTCCCATGGCTTTATGAAATGTCTGACCCTATAAGGAAGAGAGAGAAATGTTCTAAAATTCTTCAGAGGTTTCAGGTAAACTAAGTCAATTGTCCACAGAGCTCATATATCCTCTGTGAGTAACCCTCACAGGGACAAATTCATTCATAGATTTGACTATTATATTGCTGAAAATTTACTGTGATAGTTTTGACAAAGACTTTGAATTACTATCAACTTACTCCAGATCACCTATGCAATGGAATAAAAAAAAAAAAAAAACAAGTAAAACCATACTCTGAGAGACTTTGGTGACTGCAAACATTATATAACAACTTGATATGGTTTGCTATCTTCTGTTCACACACCACTGATAGCCATCCCCTTGCACATAGAAGAATGAATCTTGACCCTCCCAAGAGATACAATCTTTGACTTTGAATTACAAAAATTTACCAAAGTGCTCTTACAAATATATATTGAGCTCCCACTACTTGTCAGAACTACTCTAGGCACTGAGATACAGCAATAAATAGGACTAGATTCCAGTGAAGGAGGTGCTCAATTTGGTGTTAATATTTTCTAATTGAAATATGACCAAACATTTGGACTCACTAATAAAAGAGAAACCTATGTAATACTTTTTATTTTAAATAATGCTTATTACATGCGTTGAGGTCTGAATTTTTGAATACCAACTGAACTACTCTGGTGCATATGTAGATAAGTTGTGGCAATTTTTCTGACAGCCATTGATAAACATAACAGTTGTCTGTACTTCAGTTGTGTAAATTAAAGTATGAAGGAAATTAAATAGACAATTTAGAAGGAAAGGATGTTAAGGAAAATCTGAACTTTCCTTACTTAGACTTGAAGGTCCATTACTCAGATTCACAGAATAATTATATATATTTCTCTTTAGTTTTATGTATATGGACAAAACCAGTGAGAAAAGGTGAAAAAGCAGAGATAAATGAGTTTCAACTTTTCTAATGCAAGTAATAACATTTTTTATAATCTCAGTTTTATTATGCAACACTATGCCAATAATAAATAAATTTGCTATAATTATTACCATAAGAAATTTGCTATAAAAACAGTTCACATGTTTCTGAAGTTGGTTTCTGAAGTTGGACATTGGTTTCTGAAGTTAAAAATGCAGGGCCAAGTTTAAGAATAAGCTGGGTAAAGTTTATGGAAATTATATGTGGTTCTGAAATTGTGTATGTGAATTTAGAACTGACTTAAAATTAATAACCTTTTAGGACATTATGTAAAATATTGCTGAAAAATATCTTATGTAGCTTAGTATACCCCAAACTTTCTCCAATTATTTGTAATTAAACCTTTACTCAGTGTTCTCAAACTGTGATTTTCCAATCTGCTCCTGAATTACTTGGCCAGATGACTGGGTTCCACATAGGACCTTCTGAATCAGAATCTTCACAGCTGTACAAAATCCTGAAATTTACATTTAAAATAAACTGTCCAGATGATTCTAATATATACTAAAATTTAGAACTCCTCTTAACCTCATCATATCTTAAGACATTTAATTTGTTGCTTTTTGAAATTATATTATGGCTTATATATAATTAACATTGTTTTATTAATTTTTTTAAAAAAACTTTAACTTCAGTTTAGGCAACTGAAAAACATCAAAGAAAATATGTATTATTGAAGGTTTTTACATCTTAAAGGATAGTTCATATGATGTGAAAAATGGTTGCCTAAGCTCATCATATTTTTAAAGGTGGACTAATTCTAATAATTTAATTTGGCAAGTATGTTTTTGTAAACCAATATAATTAAGCTCTTAATACATGAGACTATTTTCTTTTGTCTTGTATAATAAAAGAAAAAGGATCTTTAACTTATACATTTGACTTGAGTGATTACATTTATAACTCATCTTTGTTTGGGTCAATTATATTCCTTTGTAACTCAAATAAATCTTGGAGCCTCTGGTAGCATAATTTCTACAGAGAATCATATTCAAAGAAAAATGTCTAGCTAACAAATATAATTAAAAATGAATTCCAGAGTAGGTAAATGCTGTGTTGGCTCTTCTCATAACCACATCAAAATTACAACTAACCTGTAGAACAACCATTAGTGAGAATCAATTGATATCAAGCTAAAGAGAGGTCCTATAACCAAGTTTCTACAGAAGAAACCACACTGAGAATGTGAGGAGGGGCATAGATGCAGAACGGGTTGGTCCTATACCCACATGTGGTAGTTGCAAATTAGAAGGAATATCATGGTTGTGGAGGTCCTCCCAAAGGGGTGAAGGGTCTCAGCCAAACTCTAAGCTCAGAGCACTAGTGCCAGGAAGAGAAGTCCCCACAACACTGGGCTGTTAAAAGCAGCTGAGATTGTGGCTGAGTGAGACAAAGGACAGCTGGAGTATTAAGCATTCCTCTTACAGGACCCAAGCATGAACTTGCAGGTGCCATATCTGAGTCTCCATCAACCTGGCTAAGATAGTTTGCTCTGCCCTGGTAATTCCCTGAGACCTTGCCCTACTCAACTTGTGGGCCCGCCCAAGCTTCTTCCAGTGGTGTTTCCATACAGCCAGTCCTGGCTTATTCCATGGATGTTTGTAAAATCTATTAAAGCTTCACAAATGCCAAATAAGCAGTATCTATCCTTGGAGTGCCTTGTACCTTTTTCTAAGCAGGCCCAAAGCCTGGCACTAGCAGCAGCAGGCCTTGGTTCACAGCTTAGCCTCTCCCAGGCACCTCCAAATCAAATGCAAGTGAAAACCATCTGCAGATCACTTTGTAGTTCATACCAAGCAGCCATGGGCAGGGCATAGGCAGCAGCTGACCTTGACATGCACTAGAGCCACTCCCAAGAGGCCCCAGAATCAATAAACCTGGTGGCCAGCTTCAGACTACACCACAGCATGACCCAATCACCTCCACAAATACACACCCAAAGGGCAGAAGGAGCAAGCACTAGAGATCTGCTAAAGCAAATCCTGTTTTGTAGGGTCAATCCCAGCACAACAGCTCCTCCGCTGTAGTCACAGCCAGTCTTCACAATGAATCAGCCTGAGGGTCAATCCTTCCCACTGATGTACAAACAGCAACCAAGGCTCTAAAACAGGAGAGCACACAGAACCCGCACAAGGGACATAGACAGAACATTTGGCTCAGGTGACCAGGGAGACTATACCACTGGGTCCCACCTACTACATAGGGCCACTCTACTAAGACCAGGATATACAGCAGCCCTACCTAATACATAGAAACAAACACAGGGAGGCAACCAAAATGAGAAGGCAAAAAACATATCTTAAATGAAAAAAACAAAATAAAGCTCCAGGAAAATAACTTAATAAAATGGAGACAAGCAATTAATCTATCAGATGTAAAGTTCAAAACTTAAACAAAGAGATAAGAAACATACAAATGGAGATAAAAATAAAAACAAAAAAGAACCAGTGGAAATGAAGAATGCAATAACTAAAACAAAGAATATATTAGAGAGAATCAACAGTAGATTAGATGAAGCAAAGAATCAAATCAGCAATTTGGAAGATAAGGTAACAGAAAATACCCAATCAGAACAACAAAAAGAAAAAAATTAAAAAAAAAACAAGGACAGTTTAAGGGGCCTCTGGGATAACATCAAATGTAACAATATTTGCATCATAGAGGTATCAGAAGGAGAAGAGAGAGAGCAAGGAATTGGAAACCTATTTGAAGAAATAACGACAGAAAACTTCCCTAACCTGGCAAAGGAAATAAACATAGAAGCCCAGGAAGTGCATAGAGTCCCAAATGAGATGAAACCAAAGAGACCCACACCAAGATATATCATCAATAAAATACCAATGGTTAAAGACAAAGAGAATCTTAAAAGCAGCAAGCTCACATAAGACTGGCAGCTGATTTCTCAACAGAAACTTTGCAGGCCAGAGGGGCTGACACAAAATATTCAAAGTGATAAAAAGCAGAGACCTACAACCAAGATTACTCTACCCAGAAAAGCTATCATTTAGAATTGAAACACAGATAAAGAGCTTCCCAGAGAAGAAAAAGCTAAAGGACTTCATCACCACCAAACCAGTATTACACAGAATGTTAAAGGGATTTATTTAAGAAGAAAAAATAAAAAAACATGAATAATAAAATGACAATAACTACATATATAGCAACAATTAGTTTAAATGTGAATAGATCACATGCTTCAAACAAAAGACATAGCGTGGCTGAATGGACAAAAACCCAAAAACCTTACATATGTTGCCTAAAAGTGACTCATTTCAGATTATACAGACTAAAGAAATTGAAAAAGATATTTCATAAAAATGGAAACAAAAAAATGCGGGTGTAGCAATATTTTTACCATATAAAATATATTTTCCCACTTCTGAAAATTTATTTGAAGAAACCCAAACACTACTTTGAAGGAACACATGCATCTATATGTTCATTGATGCATTATTTACAATAGCCAAGATATGAAGGCAACTCAGGTGTCCATCAGTGAATGAATGAAGAGTTGGTGCATATACATAATAGAATATTACTCACCCATAAAAAAAAAGATATTCCATCTGTAATAATATGGATGGACCTGCAGGGTATTGTGCTGAGTGGAATAAGTCAGACAAAGAAAGACAAATATCATGATTTCATTTACATGTGGAATCTAGAGAACAGGATAAACAAACAAAACAGAAATTATATCATTGATTCAGAGAGGATGTTGATGGTTGTTGGATTTAGGGGTGGGTGAAGGAATAGGTTAAGGGGGCGGCGTAAGAGGTACAAATTGGTAGTTACAAAATAATCATGGGGATGTAGATTATAGCATGGGAAATATATAGAGAGTATAGCATGGGGAATAGAGTGTAATAACTGTATGGTGTCAATAAGTGCTGAATTTATTGAGGTGATAACTTCAGAAGTTATATAAATATCTAATCACTGTGTTGTATACCGGAAATTAATATAATATTTTTTATTGTAATTGAAAACATTTTAAATAATGTTGGCAAAAAAATGAATTTCAATGTCTACCTACCTCTTTCATAGCACATTGAAGAGAATACCTTGATTACGTTTTGAAAAAGTCCTTCCTAAATTCTCCAATTCTTTTGTTACCCTGAAGCTGTTATTGGCATCCCCATCACAAATTCTAAATTCCCTTTTCATCTTCAAAGCAGGCTAACTTTTCCCCTCTTCTTCCCTGATCTTCTCTATTACTAGATAGATACCCTAGTTTTTCTTCTCACTTATATCTCACTAACTGATCTCTTGATTATTGTACATTAGAAGATCTGAGAACCTGACTGACAGATATTCTCTATTACTCATTTCTAATGTGAATAATAGAAATTGACTGAAAGTATAATTCTACACCTTGAAGGTTTGATGGTGGTTTGAGATTTTAAAATTCCATTTCTATCAATATGTTCTTAATATTTCTTTTACCAAATGAAACTAGCTGTGTGAGTCCTGTGAAATAAAAAATTTTTTATTTTTCTAATTTTGGTAACTATTAAGTTGTTATAAAATTTTGTGGTTTATAATTTTAATATCTACTATGAAATATGATAAGTGATTAAAAATGAAATGCTATACAGTACATAATCACTGCTGATTCCAGACCACAGCAAAAACATTTTCATGTTAATGTTGGTACTTTCACAGTTAAATGTGATCTAAGCACTATGGAACCATACAAAGACCTCAAATTTTGCCACAGGGAAATTTTTATTATATGCTTTGCCTTCAATTTACTTCCATAACACAATAATAATACATTGCATTTATGCAGAACCTTTGATCCAGTGATCTCAAAGCACAATATAAACATTAATTCTTAAAATTCTCTAGGTCAGTATTTTTAAACTCATTAAAATTTCAAATAAAAATACAAATGCATGTTATAGCTGGAGCTAATATATTAAACAGCTTAGTTTGTTAGAGAATAGAACCTATACAGTTTTTGCTCCTGGATTTTGAAATTCAGTGTTTATTAGAAATAAAACAAAAGATTTTTTTTTCTGAGTACAAACATATATATATTCAATGTAGAAAAATAAAGAAAGCACTTAAAGTATGAAGAAGAATATAAACATTACCCACTATTCTACAACATAGAGGTAAGCACTCTTAATATTTGGTATATTTTCTATGCACATATAAAAATACATTTTTATATTATATTATTACTAAGTATATATGTGCATTCTTTGGAAAATATTTTAAAGGTTTTCTAATGTTTTAAAATATTTTTGAATATAAGACTTTTTAATGACTATGTAATGAACGCTAGGTGAATATGTAATTGTTAACTATTCACACACTTTTGGATATTTAGGTTATTACAGGTTTCCAAGATTCTTAGTAATCTGGTAATGACCATTCATGTGCAAAGCATCTTTATCTTCCCCTCTATTTCCTTAGAGTAGATTTTAGAAGTGGAATTATTGTGTCAAATGGCATTAAGATAATTTAGGCTATTTGTATATGCTAAGAAATTCGTTTCCAAAAAGGCTTTGCTATTTTACTTAACTATTTGTCAAGTCTTTTATTTACAAAGTTAAAACACTTTAAAAATTCTGATAAAATGATCTGAAATTAAATAAAAATAAAATTATATTACAATGATTAAGAGCATCAGCTTTGGAGGTAGTCATTCCCAGGTTTGAATTTCTGAGTCCCGATTCCACATCTGTAAATTGGGGATTATAATGCCTATTTTATAGAGCTGGTATAAACTAAGTAAAATGAGATACACAAATCAATTAGAACAATTTCTGAAAATTTCTGGAAATTTCTTATCCATTCCTATGGCTTTAAAATTTATTCATATGCTGAAAAATCAGAACTCATAGCTCAGTTCAGACCTGTCTTCTAAATTCTTGCATATCTAATTTTCTACTTGATATCTCCATTTAGATGTCTCATAGGTACTCCAATCAAAAAGTTTTAAAAATCCTAATACTTGGTATATATTCTACAAGTATTGTTTATATATACACATGCAAATACTTTGTTTTACAAAATTATATTATAATTTTGATATCCAAAAGTATGTGAATAGCTAACAATTATGTATTCATTATGTAGTCATTGAAAAGTCTTATGTTCAAAAATATTTTAAAACATTAGAAAACCCTTTAAAATATTAGGTCAAAGAATGCACACATGTACTTAGCAATAATATAATGTAAAAAATGTATTTTTATATTTTGGGGGGATTCTCCAGAGAACAGAATATATAGATATATATAGAATATCTATCTATCTATCTATCTATCTATCTATCTATCTATCTAGCTATCTATCTATACATAATCCATGAAATTATTTAAAATAATTGTAGGGGCTGACTAGTCCATTGTTTGCAGGGCAGTTTGGCAGGCTGGAGACTCAGAGAGAAACTGATGTTGCAGGTCGAGTCTGAAGGCATTCTGGAAGCTGAGTTCTCTCTTAGAGATCTGTCTCTTTCTCTTAAGGCCTTCAGCTGATTAGATGAGGTTCACTTAGATTATATGCTTTGTTCAAAGTCTACTGATTTAAGTGTTAATCTCACCTAAAAAAACACCTTTAGAACAACATCTGTACTGGTACTGACTAAATATCTGGGTACCATGACCCAGCCATGACACATAAAATTAACCATCACAGTAAATGTGTGTACTAATTGCTATTGATATGACTTCTTACTCCCTAATCCATACTTTTTGCAGCTTTCCCCATCTCGCTATATGTTTCTAGTAGTTCAAGCTAGGTACTTGGAACTGACAGTTTTCTTTCTTATCATCATATCAAATCTTTCACTAAGTTCTATGTATTTCATTTTGTAAATATCACTCCAATCTACCTCCTTCTCTCATTCACCACTACTGCCTTTGTCTAAGCTGCCACTGCTTCTAGTCTGAACTACCTCACCATTTCTGTTCTTGCCCTGTCTGATCCAAGATGACCAAGTAGGGTCATATTTAAAAATCCTAGTTTTTATTTTGAAAGTCTTCAAAAGTTTCTTATTTCTCTAAGAATACAAATCATTTTCTTAAAAGTCTATACATGCTCTGGTTCTGTCTACCCCTCTAAACACATCTCTTGCCCTTTTTTCCTATACTCATTCACTTACTCTCTGACACTGTTGTCTATTTTAGTTCCCATGTTTTACTGCTTCAAGGCCTTTGCTAATGTTTTCCTTCTGTGCGGTTCTCTGCTCCCTAATTCTTTGTGTGTCTGGGTCCTTCATATTCCAGAGTTTAGCATAATCAACCAATAAGTGCAGCTTTCTCTGGATACTCTACCAAGAGCTATCCTTTGTATAGTACTGTGTTCTTTTCACCATATAAGTTACCATGATATGTTCTTTTTAAGTATATATTAAATTGTTTACTGAATGTCTCTCAGACTAGTCTATAACTTCTATGAAGGCAGCAGCATGGACAATGGCTGTTTGATTCACCAGAGTACATCCACTGCCTAAAACACTAACTGCAGAAAGAGGGCATGTGGTCAGTATTAAACAGGTGAAAGAATGGATGTAGACTTACTTAATAGGTAAGAGCTGCTACTTTTTATACCTTATTATTTTTAAAATTACAAGATTATAATATGTTGTTGGTACAGTGGGTTGAATGATGGCTTCTAAAGAATTATGTCCATGTCCTAATTCTCAGAACCTGTAAATGTGACCTAGACTATCCGGTGGGCCCTAAATCCAATGACAAGAGTTCTGTTAAGAGACTAAAGAGAAGATATAGATATACACAGAAGATGTGAAAATGGAGGCAGAGACTGGATGATGCAGCCACAAGGAATGCTGACAGACACCAAAAGCTGAAAGAGGCAAAGAAGGATTCTCCTCTAGAGTCTCCAGAGGGAGTGTGGCCTGGCTGACAAAATCAGGCCTGGCCTGATTTTGGATTCTGAATACCAGAACTATGGGAGAATAAATTTTTGTTGTTTTAAGTCATCCAGTTTGTAGTAATTTGTTACAGAAGCCCTAGGAATCTCATACAGTGGTGGAGTCTGGTTTTAAAGACTTTAAAAGTATCTACATTCTAGAAGACGAGTCTTTTGAAATTTTCAGCAACATTTTAGTGTAAGAATGTTCGTATCATTAAAATAACTTTGTGTGTAAAATCCTAATACTACTAATTCAGAATATAAACCACTGTATTGTAATACTCATTATCATTACCACACAGCCACAAAAAATTAGCACTTATTTGCTGAGATGAAGGTATGTTTGCATTTTTCTTTATCTTTTTATATCAGCAATTCCCTTTTTTTATAGATTTTTCTTCCCTAAATAAATGCACCAAATATAATTATGAAATTACTATGTAGAGGACAAGTTTAAATAGATTTAGACATAGTTGTAATGAAATGAATATTATCACTATTTAATATTTATAAGAATATAAGGTTAGTATTTTTGAAAAATGTACAAATGAGAAAATGGAGGCACAGAGAGATAAAGTAACTTACAAACTCCATAACACTAATAGGTGGTAGAGAGTGGCATTTGGATATGAGCCGGTCTTAACTATTCTGTATTCTTAACCAAAACACCATAATCCATGTGGCAGACACTGCTATGTCCCTTCTATCACTCATAGGAAGTGACTTGTAAAACCCACTTATTTAAATTCATTAGAAATTTTATATAATAATTCCTCTTAGGAGACATTCTGTTTTGAAAGAAGATTTTGGCATGAAGCATTAACACAACTTCTAATAGAGAAAAATATTTTTAGAACATTCTTCTTGAATTAAAGCCAATCTAGGATATGAAATTGCTTACCATACACATATGTAAGGTTGACCTCTAATCTGTAGGATGCAAATCACTTGAAACAGATGAAAAACTGAAAATCTGATTCAATGATCTGGGCTAATTGTACGGTTTTATTTAGTAGCTATCATCTATTCACCAAGTAGCTTCATATTTTTTGTATAGAACATCATCTGTTACTATAAAGGAGAAAGAACTTAGAGAAATCATGCCTGTAGTGTAATGTGAACTGTCGAAGACCCTCATGTGATCTGTGGCTGTACTGATCAATGCTAAGTAGCTCAAAGATGGGCATGTGAGAGACTTTTATTCTTCTAACCATTGAATTTCTCTTAATCAGTATATTTTTCTAATGGTTGGAACAATAAACTTATCTTGCTGATATGAAAAATCTTACATAGAAGAAAATTTTTTGATTTGTGCTTAAATTTTCACTTACTAGCTGTGAGACTTGATCAAGTTAATTGACTTCTTTGAGTTTCAGTTCCTTCATCTTTAGCATACCAATGACAAATTATCCTTGTGTCATTAAAAATAGGCCGAAACACAAAGTGCTAGGCAGTATATATTTACATACTCAATTCATGTTGACTTCATTCTTTGACTCATTCAACAAATATTTTTTGGAAACGTACTATTTGCCGTTCAGAAAGAAAAGATCACTAATTGACTTAATGTTGGATGATGTGAAAATCTGCTCAAAAATTTTTTGAGGTACTTGTCTTTCCTTTTGCTATCTCCAACCACCCAACTAAGGGGAAGTCTAAGAAAATGAACTGGAACTTAATGGCTTCACTAGAAGACTGGCCTGGTGGACTGCCATTGGCCACCTCAGAGCCACTTCTCTCTCCCTCTGCCAAGCCGCCAGTGGGCACTGCTCTAGTGATGTGCCCTAGTGGTATATTCTAGAGGGCACACTCTAGATGTTTCAATTTGTCAGTAATGCTTTTTGACAACTGTCAATTATTAGAGAAGCCTAAATGTATGGGGAAGTCTATATGTAGGCTAAATTATGCACTACCAGAGACAAGGCTGTAAATGATACTTTAAAGCTCCTAAACTTGTCCATGGAATGTAACTGGAAGTGGTACTAGAAGATGTTGCCTGGCTTTATGTTCTGATAGCATTTTTGTCTTAATGTTCTTCTTTGGTCAATGTGTTGGCTAGCTATAATTCTCACCCTCTATTTTGACTAACTCATATGATTATATCTTCTTTAGTTACATATTTAATTTTGCCAAAACAAAAACATTTACACAATTTACTAAAATTGCTCTATAACAATAGAAAACTCAAAATTTATAAAACCTAAATAGGTATATATTACTAGCAGGTATAGATTTGGCTTGTCAAAAATATCAATTGAATAGTGTAAATATTTAATAAAAGAAGAAATGAGAAGACAGTCCTCTGAAAGCTTGCAACATAATATTGGCATTAGGTGAATCCCATAAGCATATATGCAACCAATGATAACTTTTTTCAAGGGTAATGAGTATTATTAGAATGATAGGATAAAAGTAATGCGAATCTGGGAAGGCTTCATGGAAAATGTGAGTTCTGAATAAGGTTTTAAATGTTTTGAAGGCATAAGGCTTGGCAGAGAGATTGATTTTGGACAATGCAGGCAATGAGAATGTCCTAGACAATCTCCTCTTCACATTTTACACTGCTTCTACGACCATAGGACACATCACAACTTTGAATATTTTTTATATGTTGAATATTCCCAAATTTTCATATAACAACCCAGTAGACCAATTGCCTACTGATATATTTGCTTGGTTTCTCTAGAAGTTTCTTAAATACAATCTATTTAAAAGAAAACATCAATATCCTCCCCTCTGCTCCTCTTCCATACTGCGTCTCTCCTTCTATTGGCTTAAGGAAGAAATTTGTTACTCGTTCTTGAAACTTCTACACCCTCATCCTACTTCCAATCAGTGGGTAAAGCCTATTGATTTTACTGCAGGAATATTTCTGTTATCTATCCATCTTTCTCCACCCGCACAGCCATGTTCCTAGTCCAAGCCACCTGCAAGTACTTTCAAATTTGTCTTTATGTAATCACTCTTGTTCTCATCCAGTTCATTTTTTACCTCTTACTTCAAATGATCTACAAATGAAAGTCTGATCCTATTACCTCTCTGCATAAAACTCCTTATTAGCTTTCAATTATTACTAGGTTAATATCCAAATATCTTACCATGGACTTACAGGGTTGCTCCATGATATGGCTTTACCCTCTTTTTCACTTGCATTTAATGCTATCTCTCTGTTTCAGTTATATTGGATTACTCCTAGTGTCACAAATTGGCCACCATTCTTTTCTTCTCTGATCTTTTGCAAATGTTCTTTCTTTTACTTGGAGAAACAATTTGGAGTACTCATTCAGAAATAAATAGATACTCACAGACCATGATAAGGGCAATGGAAGAAAAGTACAGGGTTTGATAAGAGAACCTAATTAGAATGTAGTCTGGAGGAAGCTGCTGAGCAGGTACTGACTAGTGTGGAGTAATAAATATTCCAGGAAAAGTGACAGAATGTTCCAAGGCTCTGAAGTAGAAGGAACATGTCAGGTTAGAAAACATGATAGGAAGAAAAAGGATAGTGAATGAGACAGCAAGTAGCATGATATCAGGCTGGAGAAGTAGCCTGCTGGGGGCAGACAATATTGTCTGCTGGGGGAAGACAATAAAGTCCTCTCATTTATGCTAAGATTTTAGGTATGAGGAAATAGCAGTTGTGCCTATGTGATGAGTAGAAGGGATCAGGAGAATCTAGAAACAGAGACATTTGTTTATAGGTGTCCAGTATGAATGCTGATGGTTGTGGTTTAGCTAAGGGAATGAAAAGGTAAAGATGTGAACACATAGACCCTAAATTAGAAAAAATAAACTGTAGAACTAGTGCTGGACCTTGGAGACAGGTGAGAGAGAAGGAGCTGAAGAAGGACTAAAGAAGACCTCACATATACTGCTGGGTACCCAGATGGGTAATGATGCTTCTTGACCATAGTGGGCAACTTGAAATTGGACAAGTATTTGAGAAAGAGGACTCTGGATTCAGTTTTGTCATAATTAGTTTTAGATCTTGGCAAGTCACCAAGGAGAGTTATTTTTTAAACAACACAAAATATGTCATTAGAAAGAGGATGAAAGGTCAAGACCTGAGATATTGATCTGAGAGCCATCTGTGGTCAGGGAGTAGTAGTTATGTTGCTTTGCAGTAAGCAAGGGAGTGTGACAATATAGAATTTATTAGAGTGGCTCAGCTGGGTTCCTGGATTTTCATTAACAATGCTTAGCTGTATCCGCATGGAGTAAAAATATGGACAGTGGTGCTTGTAAGGGAAAGAGGAGCTGAAGGAATGGGAGGTTAGAGAGAATGAGAAACATATACAAGCCTAGCGTCCACTGCCAGGGTCAGCTTTAGGGAACAGCTAAAGAGAAAATGAAGTTCACATTAACATATAGGAAAGCCTTCAACAGTAAAAGGAAGAATGGCAGTATCAGAATAGAATAGCTCATGCACTAAAAAGTACTGATGAGAAGAATGGGCTAATAATACCTTTGAGCCTTGAAAATGTGTTGATTTTATAAGAGGAGTGTGTGTGTGTGTGTGTGTGTGTGTGTGTGTGTGTGAAACATAACTGGTAAGGGCCTCTTCTTAGTTCCTCTTTAAGTGAGAAATTTTGCTATGATATTTGTTAGCTTGGTGATCTTGGGCTAGTCATGTAATTTTTTTATACTTAAGCTTCGTTAATTTTAAAGAACACAATTCTCTTAGGTTGCTATGAGCTTTAAGTGAGCCAGTATATGAGAAAGCAACCAGCACTGCATACATCTCAGTTAATACCTTCAAACTCCAGCATGTCATCAAGTGAATGAGCACCACTGCTTCTATTTTCTGCTCATGATGCCCACTGCTGTTGGTGCCCCTACACTATTTTATCAGTCCTCTTCTTTTAGGAGGAAATCAGATGCCATCTGCTTGACAACTTTATAGATCTATTTCCATGAAAGAGATTATTGTCACAATTTTGAATTCATGAGGATTTCATCGACGCAGCTATGAGCATCAGTGTCCTTGATAACTCTTTCATCTCTAGGTTACACAGAATAAGACTGCACCTGTAAACTCATTGTAATTTGCAGAGCTGAACATACCTTTGAAAAATGATTTGTAATTCTCATGGCTAGCTTTCAAAGTATTTTTTAAATGACTGAGCTGTACAAGGACAAGCCAACCATGTAAGGCTTTAAAAAGGCACCCAACACACACAGATATCACACATCTGTTTTGATAGTCACTGGGACACTAGGAAAAGGTCCAATGTCACTGATCACAAATATATTTCACAGGGACTTATACTTGGATTTTTTTACATCTCTCATATATTCTATGAAAATATGTTACTTTTAGAATTTTGCTTCTTGACTTAGGAAAAAAAAAAGTAAAAAAGAGATCTTTGATCTTTTTTTCTTAAGACTAGCATGGATTCCAAAAGCACTAATAAGCATAATAACAATGCAAACAGAGATAATGTTATAAGAACTGCTACAAATAGATGCTCACTTATTTCTGACTACAGATAAAAGATGCCAACTAATAATCCTCAAATGGCCTTGCCAGAACAAGTTTATTATTATTATTATTTTTTTCTGGGCACATTTAGAGTTTCTACATTAGGATACGGCAAAATACATTTTATTTTTTTGAATTTGAGATGAAGGCAAAACAATATGCAAATGATAAAACTCAAATCTTTGAATGATCAGAACACATGTAGCATTTAAGTAGGAGCTAGTGGAGGATTTATTCTTACAGAGAGTGAGAAATGGAGTGTTTGGGGATCTGTATTGTGTCAGCGCCAGTACTTGACCTTGGGTAGGACTAAGGTGAAAGAAAGTCTTAAATCTTGCCTACCTACAAATAATTACCCTTTAATTGACCCAAGGTAAAACTATTGTGTCCATCCACTTTTTTATAGAAGCATCACATAGTCTCTTTGAGGTGGTCCCTCATCAGTATGCTCGGTTCTCTTACATAAAAATGTTAGAAGGATAATGAGAATTAGCAATCATTAATTGTCACTTAAAAAAAAAACACAAGATTTTTGCTTCGAACATTGTTTTTATTTTCAGCAATAAACTGTAATAGTTTGATCTGAAAAATATGAATTATTCACTATTATCTCACTCTTAAAGTGATAACTTTGGACATAATAATTAGCAGCAATAGCCATAGCAAAAAAAAAAATCATAAAAACACAAAAGGCTTACTTGCATAAAAACTTTATTATTAGCTTATAGTTTTCAGTCAATTAAAAGTCATTTTATTCTGAAAATTTCTTTTGACCAGCCCTATCTTTCTGTTGTCTTCTTTGAAATCTGTTTTCTTGTTCCTAAGTAATTTACTTAAAGTGTAGCATTATTTAAAACATATATTAGCATGATTTGCTCTGAGGGTGTTAATGTAATTTAAAAAAAATTAAATTCAGTTTTAATATCTCAGTGGTATTATGCTTTGTTAAAACTGCATTTCTGGAAAGTTTCACTGATCTGTAACAGTTTAAACATGAACCTTTTACCCATATACTATATTAGCTGAGTAAAAACTGAATTTATTTTTTTTTGTTTTTCTTTTCAATACATAGTATGAAAGCATAAGAGAATTCTGCAATTTATATAGGGAAATTTGGCTGCCATTTGCTTGGACTGTGACATATGATTATAATTTGTAACTTTCCTTCCAATACTTGGTTATTTATTATTTGAATACCTGAGTTTCAGAAGTATGAATTAGTGCATAAACAATGGAAAAAGAAAAAAGGTGTTCTATAATTCTCAGGGGTATGATGTGCTACCGTCCTTAGAAATATGGGCTGAGAAATTACATTTAGGTAGAGAATTTGTATCTTGCTTATCTCAGTGATTTATATGACTCTTTGTGACTTGCATCTTCATTTGATTTTTACATCTTTCTATTTGAATGTTATTCATTCTGTTGTGTGTCTAAGATTGTGCCTGTCTTTGGTTGTTTCCAATTGTCTTCGACACTTTATCAAAATCATAACTTTATTCTTTGGGTAAATGTTAAAGAAAAATATACTAAAGTCATATAGATCTTACAGAGTAGGGCATTTATTCCTTTAACGAATATTCATCAAGCAACTGCTATGTGTTGGTTACTGTACTGGGCACTGGGAGCACAAATTTAAATAAGGCAGACAGTCTTTTCTTAGAGAGCAAATAGTTTAGCGGAGGTTACAGAGGCACAAACAAACAATTACAAAGATGATGCAGTCAGAGATAGGTGAGAGCACTGAGGCACACAGAATACGTACCTGTCCCAGAACTGGTAAGTAAGGGAGGCTTCCAGGAGCAAAAGATACTAGCTTGATACTCAAAGAATGAGTAGAAATTAGCCTGAGAAAGGAATTTGGGAATTAGATGGGGGAATGAACAAAAGAGTTCTAGTTAGAGGAAATAGCTTTGTTATACAAAAGACTAAAGACTACAGAGATCTTTAGACTCTGAGATCATTAGCTTACTCTGTTAGTGGCGGTAGAGCACTAGAGACATAGTTAAGAGATATTTGGGAAGTAATATTCAACAGAAATGATAATCATTGATTAGATCTGAGCCTGAGAGATGTAAAAATAAAGGGTAACACCCTAATTTATTATGTAAGCAAATGGATGGTTGAAGAAGAGTAGGTTAATTGGGAAAAGACCATCAACATTACTTCTGACATGCTGAATTATAGCAACCTTGAAAAACATAAAATAACTATGGTACATTTAGATGGAGATGGGTTAGACAGACATGAAGTTCAGGAGAAAGACCTGGACTGGACTTAATACTACTGGCATTCCTTAGAATATAGATGGTATTTGAAGCCATGAGAATAGACTTGATAAAGGCGTTTTAGAGGTCAATATAATTCACTAGCACTTAAGCCTGGATAATAATGTATAAAAGAGTTAGTTCAGATGCCTCCAAAATAACTGAGGTTTGTGCTTTGAGAGACTATGCCTTATTGAGTTAGAGTAAGTTTTCATCAAAGAGCATGTAAGAACCAGAGGTCCTCTGAAGACTTCTGCTTAAAGTTCCACATGAACAGGAATGTTATAGCTATAAAATCTTAGCTTTGGTTTATGTTTCAAAGGGAACAATCTTCAGAGATAGAAACACTAGAATGATTTGAATTGCAGTCTAAAGATCCTGTTGGACAGGTCCATTATATTGCCTGCCATACCAATTGCTTCCTTCTAAGGAAAAGTGCCTTACCCACAAGTAGGCTGTGGGAGCCGCCCTGGGTGGCTGTGAGTCCCCTTTCTACAGGCCTATTTGACTGGACCAGGGTGGTCCTACCCCTAACCAATCCCTTGGCTGGCCAGTATCCTATGAGATGGTTTGGCATGAAAAACTGTCCAAACAGGCAAAACGGTGATTAGTTGGGTCAGATGTTCTAGTGCAGGAATTTGAACTAGGGCATCTGGGGAGGGAGTTAATTAGTTGGTTTAGAGAGGGAGTATAAGCTAAAAAGAACCACAAGAAGAGGCCCTGTGGTGGCAAGAAAAACGAATGAACTGATGGTGTAAGTAAACAGAATAAGCAGAAACTAAAACAGCAATGGCAAAGAATAGAGGGTAAGGTGGCTAACTGGGACCAGTGGGAGAAATAGATGCAGTCAGAGGGAGCCCCCATGGCCACCGTAAAGGCAAGAGACCACCAAAGTCCTGCTACTAAGGGGCCAATAAGTTTAGTGGCCACTGGAATGATGATGGGTTTTTTTCATTCCCGAATGTTCTCATCTCTATGGGTATTCCATGATACTCTTTTTTTGTCCTTGAATATCCTTATAATAAGCAATAAGTAAGGCAACCAGAGTGAGTCTATACTTATTGGAAACAAACTGCTTTACTAACAGAATCATTTAACCCAAAAATTTCTTCTGGGCTTGCCTGACATCATAGCGTGATGAAATAAATATACCATTAGAAATGCATTTCTTTGGGCTAAGAAATTGGGGGCTCGATTCTTTGGCAAAATGTAAATATTACTGAGTAGTATAGAAAGTCATTTTTCAAGATAAAGAGCAATTATTGAAACTCTATTGAACCTGTGTGTGTGTGTGTGTGTGTGTGTGTGTGCACGCATGCACACAGGTGAGGTGAAGAAGAGGGGTGAGGATGAGGGGAATAGAGGTAGGAAGCACTGAGGAATATTGATTACACATATTATACTCCGTTAAAATTACATTTCTGGAAAAACTCACTCATCTCTAACAGTTTAAACATGAACTCTTTACCCATATACTATATTAGCTTAGAAGTTCTAGTGGAATATATTCAGAATTAGGAAAGACTTTAAAAATAATCTAGACCAGGGACTGTAAACTCAAATGTCTACGGTTGTCAGGTAAGTAGAATGTTGAATGAAGTGGGCTGAGTGAGAGCTGCAGTAAACTGCAGAATGCACATACCATCCAGAGGGCTATTCACACAATTGTTTCTTGGCAAAAGACCTGCCTAATGTTTATATATCAAAATTTTCAAGAAAGCCTCAGTTTTATGTAAAATAACCTAAAATTTAAATTTTGGTGTATACTTCAAGTTAAAGCAAAACAATGCAAAATCTTTGCAGCCAAACAAAAAATCTGCAGGCCACATTTGGCCCATAGGTCAGCAGCTTATGATCTCTATTTTAGACCAGTGGGTTTCAAAATGTTTAAAAATTCAGAACCTCCCTGTAAAAAAAATTTCATACCTAAATCTAACCTATAAAAACAAGCAGAGTACTGGAGCTGAAATTAGATGAGGAAACAGTCTTGCTACCCTCATCTTCTATTTCTACCCCAATTAGGCCCAAAGCAACTTTGACCAAATCTTGAAAACCACTGAGGTAGTTCAATCCCTTAGTTTTACAGATGAGAGACAGGGAGAATCCAAGAGCGACTGTCCTAAGATAACAATATTTAGAGTATGATTTAGATAATATTCATTTTTATGCTATGGAGTATGAACTGCTGTGAAGGTGGTAAGTGTTCTGGTTCTATAACTGTACTGCCTGGATTTGAACCCACTTCTTAAGGGCAAATTTTAGAAATTGGCATTCAGTCTCTCTATATAAATTTCTATATTTGTCAGATGGAAATGATAAATACTACTGCTAACCTCATTAGGTTGCTAGGATTAAATAACACATGTACAGCATATAATATAGTCCCTCGCACACAGTAAGTGTTCAATAAGTGTTAGTTATTTTATTATAGAGTATTTCTTCCAGTCATTAATGTCATGGCAAGATTTATTTCATGTGAAAACTAGCTATTGCATATAAAATAGTCCTCAGGGATGGGACATAAGTTTTGAAGAGGGCACTTTATGTCTGAAGCATGGGATCTTAAAGAAAGGGCAGGCAACACTGGATGGCTTTAGTCTGGGAGTTTGTTTTTTCTCTGTAACTCGGGACATTGCAACTCCTTAGATCTGAAGAATTTACAGATTACTGTCAGGCTTCTGACCTTCACATATACACATAGCCCATTATTATGATCTAAAGGGATCCAGAGTTACCCAGAATCAGATTTGATCAAGGAGTTAAATATTTGAGGATTAATTTATAATTGGAATAGTATATAGATGTAGCCTAATTTGTGGGTCCACCTCTCTTCTCCACTGACAATGGCAGGTACTGTTCATTATACCCCTAGTCAAGCACCCAAGGAAAAGAGCTACCATTGCCTAGGGGTTCAGTTTAGAAGTTTTTTTTGTGTGTTTGTTTGTTTGTTTTTAGCAGATGCTGTCTCTGTTGGCAGCATCCTTGGGATAATAACCAGCATGGACATTCAACAAGTAATTCCTGAATATCTACTATGTGCCCAACTTTATGCTGCTTCAACTGTTTCCCAGTCAGCCCCATGCTGGTCTGGATGGAGATTTCAGGGCCTGGTCAGTCCCAGCCTTTGTCTGCATCACACAGTCCTTTATAGTAGTGATCCCCAACCTTTTTGGCTCCAGGGACAAGTGCCTCTATGAGAACCTAATGCCTGATGATCTGAGGTGGAGTTGAGGCAGTGATGCTGGCACTGGAGAGCAATCACAAATACAGATGAAACTTTGCTGGCTCATCTCCGCTCACCTCTTGCTGTGTGGCCTGGTTCTTAATAGGCTACAAACTGGTACTGGTCTGTGTCCTGGGGATTGGGGACCCCTGTTTTACAGGGCAGGCACTTCAGGGTAATCTAGTCAAAGGAGAGATTGGAGCCTCTTGGCAGAAGGAAACTTAAAACAACCATAAAAGGATTTTCTAAATATGTCCACAATCCAATATAACCCTAGGTAATTTGATTTGTAGGAAATGGAGAACAGCACATTATACACAGAGTGCTTATCTATAATTCATAATAATTACTGTAATGGGGAATCTGTCCTATAGATAGATATATGAACACAAATTACACCCTCAGAGGAGTGCACTTCTGGCTGGAATAGCTTTTCATGCCCTCCCAATTTACCTACTCTTTAGTACACATTGCTTAGTTGCCCAGTAGCTTTAAAGCTTTTTCAGGCCACCTGTTGAAAGCTCAAGTTTCTCCTCTTGATGAGAGACATCACTGACCCATTTCGCAGGAGGAACTCAAGCGCTTTCTCAGACTAGTTACTCTCTAGTATTTGGGGTTTGGCCAATCACAACATAACATTTGAGAGTTTATTGATTTATTTATTTGTAATATTTGTCATCTAGTGTTATGACAGGAACGATTCTCTTCAATGGAAATCATAGGACTTTTTATGTTGCTTGTACCAGTAGAGGCTCAAATCAAACTGGGCTGAAGGCTTATATGCTATAAGGGAATGTGGTCTCTTGAAAAGGCGCTGAGAGATAAATTTGTAAGGAGAAATGAGAAATAGAGATTGGTAACCTTTCTTTTGAAGGCAGACTTTAGAACTGCATATTTTTATACTATGCAAGTTCATTTATCTTTGCTAAATTGTGAGATATATAAACTATTTCCTGAGAGTAAGGGTAGAGGGTAATAGGTGCTACATATTAACCAAGAAAATAATTCTGGTATCTTTATTCTTTTACCTTAAGCATTATTTTCATAACTTTTGTCTTTCATTCCCAGGTGCCCTCTGACCCTCACATTCCACCCTCAGAGAACTTTCTGTAGCTGTTACTTCAAACACTGATCATAATCTCTTTTAGCTATTCTTTTTACAGTTTATAATTGTCCATCATTATTTACTGTCTGTGAGACATTCAAAATCTAGCCACTACTTTATTTTTAGTGGCAGAGTGTGTCTACTATTCAGCTGTTGATAATGCTGGTCCTGGCTGCGAATCTTGTTTGCTTTAAGTTGCAATGCTTTTGGCCCCATGTGTTTTTGTTTTTGGAAGCAGCTGTATTGGTAAGGCTTCTGGCTAAATTACTGGACAAAGCCTGCATTATAAAAATCCTCAACTTGTTTTCTCTTCACTTCAAAAAGACTGTGGGCTGCCAGCTTGTCATACTCATGTTACCCACATGTCTGCTTAAGTTTTCAGCAGCAAGGATGAATCTCTTACTTGCCACTTTTTTTTTAAATTGGTTGGCTTATAGCTATTTGGTTTGATACTGATCTGTCAAAGACAAACCATAAAGGGGCTGGCACAAGCAGCTGGCCCTCCCATTAGCAAGGAGAGGGTTTTGGATGGAGGATTTTACTTTTTCCCCTGGTCAGCATCTTCAGAAAAGAACTGAAACTGGCACAAAAGACTTCTGTTGGCTTTTGGAATGCTGATTGCTGAGTCCCTGAACTCAGACTGTTTATAGGGAGAGGGTGTATGTATATGTATAAGCATCAGAGACTATTGGGCAGTAAGGCAGGACATGGTTGGAAACACAAACATGCCGTGGATCATAAATAGTCCTATATATCTGACATCTAGAGGAGGAGAAAGTTTCAGTTGGTTGGTGGCCCATGAAAGCACTGGAATTCCATTAGAGCTATAGAGTTGTTCAGTTGCTTAAATTGCCACCATATCATTCCATTCATTTTCCCTAAACTAAGCCTTCCATTCTCCAAATTTCAAAATGCTTACTGGGCCTTCACTGCCATTTCTGATTTTTATTATCACCAACCCAACCGTCTTTCATCTTTTCTTACTATTTGTTCTATGTCTTGAAAACCTTCCGGATATTGGAGATTACTGGATAGAAGGTGAACTGATCTCCAGTTGGTTATTGGTATTTATATTGGTTATCATGGATTCCATCCTCTGGTGTTCAAGATAAATGATAGATGACAAGAGAATTAGCATCGATTAGGTTTTTAAAGAGTCGGCCTCTGATGAGACTCCAATGTAGAGTGGAATAGCAGAACTCCAGAGTTAGCTTTTGGAATTGTTCTTAGCATCAAAACCTTAGTTTAAATTATAGTAAATCTTGTACTTGACTAAAATCAGAAAACATTTTTCTGAGCATTGTCAAGACTAGAGGTGCAAACTTGCAGCCTTTAGACCTGATCTGGTCCACAGATGAGCTTTTGTTTAGCTTTAATGTTTATACTCCACCATATGACTGTTCCTCGTGCCCCCTTTTGGTAGACTTAGTTGTCATCACTTGAAAATTTAGTAATTGGGAGAACTCACATAAAAATTTTGATTTCTAGCTCTTTGGGAAACCATAAGGTCTGGCAGTACTGCAATTTTAGTCTTGCCTGCAAAACAACTGGATTGGAGCTTAATAATTGCTGATCCTTTTAGATGGGCATGTTTGCCACAGGCTTCATAAATCCCAGTCACCGAGGCCAGAGTTAATTGCCACCTCATCCTATTTGCAATTTTGCTTTTTAAAGGTAGCATCAGGAACCTTTAACATTGTACCCATGACACTTTGCTTTCTTCTTCCACTATACTTACCTGCTTGGCTTCTAAATATATCTGCATTTGTAGTGCCTGCCTTCATCCCTCTACAAAGAATAGGAAGTATGGAGCAGAAAAGGACACTGTTCTCTTATTAAGACACGCAGGCACTAGTGTCTGTAGGATTTATTTTGTATGGCTTATTTTTGTACATTTCTGATGTCTGAATGCTTGTGGTTTCAAGAATAATGTCTAAGGCAGATGCAAAAGAGAGACTCTGTTATCTCTGTTAGATATAAGTGGTTCAGCATGGCAGTTATGCACTAGGGTGGGGAGGGGACTTGAGAGGCCCCAGGATTGAGGAAAGCTTAAATATAATGAACTGTGAATCCTTTGAAGACAAATCAAGCCCTGCATATCCTTCTCTATGCTGGAGATTACAAAAGAAAACCTGGGCTTGAACTTTACCTCCTTTTGAGACGGTATCAAACAAGGAAATGCGAGAGTCATTGTTTATTGTCTGGAGTCTCACTGGAGTACAGACTTCCAGACAAGTTCTATGCATGTATATGGGGAGAGGACCATGGATGGAAGATCCTGCTAAGAATTCATTCACTTTACTACATGCCCTTTGAATTTGGGCATTCTATGCCCATCCAGCTTCGTCATGGGAAGAGGCAAATCCAGGGGTAATCATGTAAAATATCCTCTGGATGCTTGATAAATATTTCTAGATGAATTTATAGCCCAACGTTTGTTTGATTTGTAAGGAAATCAGGGATGAAAAGTGATTGGTTCTTGCCTTTTTTATACATTGGCTGCCCAGGAAAATGTTGCCATTTGAAATTACTTAACATTTTCCCCCAATATAAATGCTTAAGGCAAGAACTAGATTTTATACCTAGCAAACAGCAATGTAAATGTCAAAGAACATATTCCAGAGCATTATACTTATAGGTCTTAAAATGGAATCTTAGAATGGTATTAATCAATGTCAGTTTTGTGTACAACATTTCATCAATTAAACAGCAAGAGGACCTGTCCTTTCATGGAAAGCAAATAACACATATGGATTTCCTCTTAGGAATTAGCTGAACATTCTGCATTTCCTTCTTGCTTGCAAAATGGGTTTGGTCTGAAACCATCAACATGCTTGTGTTCTTCACCAGTAAAGCAAAGCAGATGTGTAACATCTTCAGTAGAATCCAGATTCATTTATAAAGTATCTTGTGAAACATCTTGATGTGGAGCATTTCTGTATTGTTAGATCTTTTGGAGTTGGATAGAAGGTGACAGCCTATAAAAGTTGTGAAGTGCTCTAAACTTTGTCGTGTTTTGAGCCAAAGTTTTCAAGACTATGTCACTGTGTATATAGAGGGGAGTTTAAAACTTTCAAGCTTAATGTGAAAAATTTGTTTTCAGCAGGGACTAGTTTCAACTAGGTCTATGGATTTATAAAATGATGAGGCAATTTTATGCAGCAAAGACTGATGATAGAAATGCAGTTTACATAAATGGCAATGGATTAGCACTTAAACCACTCTCAATGTATGTTTAAACAATCTTCTATGACCCTCAAAAATCTCCTTTTATAAACTTCATCATTTATCTGGGATTAAAAGGGCAATGTTTTGACAACATTGTTGATTTACATGTAACTCATCATTTGTTTATCATTTATCCGAGACGATTAGTGCCTGAACTGCATATGCCTGGAATGTGTGTTATACTTGTTTACATTTTTGGTCGATGATGCCCTTTTTAATGTACTTTTTAAGGCTCAGGACAGCTTGGTGACTTTGACGATCCTTCTAGGAATCAGTCCTATCTAAGCCTGAGGGAAGTTGAAGATTTATAACTTCTCAGCACAGTTCAGTTTTCATGACAACCCATCAAAGTCCTTAGTATTCTTCTCAGACCTTAGTCTCAGACCTAGTCTGACGCGATGCATTAGTCTCTGAAAACTGGCCTAAAGGGGCACGGAAACCTGAAAAGAGTCAGGAACACAGCACCAGGCATAAGTATTCCCAAATGTGAAGATGTAAGTGAACAAACAGAAATGTGGATATCAATACAGTAAGAAAATCTCTATATGGTAAAATATATAAACACACGTAAAATATTCTAAGCAAGATGGTATTATCATATTCTAATATTGTCTGTTCATCTAAAATAGCTTTTGCATTCATTCATATTTCCAATGATAGAGTATACCTGTTGCCAGCCATTTGTTATAATTATTCCCTCATCTAGGGCCATCTTAAATTGATTTTGTAGTTTATAATAAGAAAATACATTCAGAGGAAGTGATTGAAAGTAATTTCTATTTGTAGAATAATTTCAATGGTTGGGTAAATGATTTTACATTTCATAAATTGAAAGTTTCACAAGGTAGAGAATTTGTATTTTTATTCAACATATTCCTGTGAAAGCTGTTAACAAGAAAAGCATTCTGAGCAGAACATAAACCCTGCTCCATTGGGACTACAGATGTTATGGAGATTCACATTTTGGGAACTCTAGATGTGTAAGTTATGCTGGACAGAGTAAAAGGTAGACAAAAATGGCTGGAAGTGAGCAAAAACATTAAGAGGCAACTTCTGTGTGAGAGAAAACTGGGATTTTAAAGAGAGATATCCAAAAAGAATTTTTAGGAAGAATTTCTATGAAATTTTATATAAGTTCTCCACATCACTCATTAAAGGCAATTCACAATCAAGATCTACAGAATATTTCAGGCCTTCTGTGGCTAGGCTACTATTTCATTAATATAATGCAAAACAAAGACTGCTCCAAGTGGAAGTCAGATATATGTGGGCTACATATAGGATTTTAGATCCAAATCATTACCGTAGAACTAAGTTAAATGTACACCTTCACTATGACCAGCTATGTTTTAAAATTATATGGAAATAGTACCTATGAAATTTGTATTACATGGGAATTTCAATAGAAGAAACTTTTAGAAGAATATGGGAATGTTTCTTCTATTATGCATATGTCTGTCTATAGAATATATCTATAATAGAAAAATAAAGATGCTAAGGTTTGGAACAGACTTAGGAGTAAGCCATATATTTTTAAAACTAGAACAGAAGCAGGAAGAACTGATTAGTATCAATATACACAATGTCCAGCTAGAACTTAGATTCAAGAATATGTTATTGGATGATGGAGTAGCCAGAAGTATGAAGAGAAGAAGAGCTGACTGTCTCTTACCTCTAGAAGATAAAGCCTCTCGATGAGACATCAGTAAGAAAACAGTAAAGTTAGAGGGAGTATCCAACAGCTAGAATGTCAGGTCATGGGGGAAAAGTAGTGAGTTGCTGGGGGAGAAACTGAAGGTAAAAAAGGGGAAGAATAGGAGAGAACGATTTCCTTATATTCTGTATAAGCCAGATTACTTATTATGTCATTGATTCTTGGCCAGACTCTAACTGGCTAAGGTTTGCTTTTAAAAATAAAGTTTTCAAGTGAGATAAGTTTAAGGTAGGCTGTGTGATGTCTACAATTCCTTAAGAGGGAAGATGACTGCTGCATCTGGCTTGCTAGGGAATAGCCCCCTGGTAGGGGTGGGTCTGGTGCTCTCGGTGTCTGTTACATGGCATCATGCTGCCTGGTTTGAAATTAATGACTAAGCATAAACAGAAGTCTTAAAAATTCCTCGTGGATAAATAGGCTGAAAACTGAGTTTTAACTTAAACTCAATAGACACCCATTTACTGAGGAAATTGTTCTTGGAAAGGGAGCAGAACTCAGTGACAGCCATGCTTAGGCTCTTTCAATGCTTTTGTATTACCTCCCTGGCAAAGAACAAACACCTGGGGACATGGCTGCAACTGTGGGACTGAAATTAAGAGGCTATAAGCCCATGGGTAGAGGCCAGCTCTCCTAAAAACTTGAGAAATTAGTAGGAAATGCTATGCCAGGGACTGGAGTCAAGGTCTCTAAACATGGTTAGAAATGGAACAAAGACAAATCACTTCAGAGCAGGGAAATATTACTGACTTAGTGCAAGTCTAAAGGCATTCAGGTCATCCAGAAATTCAAACACACTAGGAACTGCCATGAGCAGCTGAGATTCACGTTTTGAGTTGACACTGTGAATCAACAAGAAGAAAATATTCAGATCTCAGTATTCAGATCGAAGCAGCTAGAACTGTGGGCCATCCACCAGGGGGCAGTAAATCGAAGCATGGTCAACCTGGAACTTGAAGGCAATCTCTTGCATTTTATTACCAAACCAAGGAGCCATCACAATTCTTTCTAGGAGAAAAGAAGGCAACTCTAGCAAATTTCCAGGAACACAAACAATTACTTAACTTTAGGCCTGAGATGCTGGCATGATGTGGGCAGCTGGAATATGATTGTGCTTCAGTTTCATGGAGTCTGATCCCCAGCAAATAAGGTGTTCCTAGGCAGAGACAAGCAGATTGCAAACCCTGATCAGACTGGAGAATATCCTCTTTTTTTTTTTTTTTTTTTTTGTTTCAGGAGTGGCATGGTGATCATAAGCAGAATTGCTTTGGTTCTCCAGTTACCTTTTCTTTAGGGTTTTGCAGACCTCAGCAGCTCAGGCTGGTCAGAAATTTGTGAGACAACAGATGGCCCCATCTTTGCTTTTGGTGTTTTTTTCAAGAGCTTCTAATGGCTGTCAGCCCCATAAGGAAAATAATTAAGTGAAAATACCTCTTTCATTATGTTACTAGAAACATGGACTCTTCAGGAAGATGATATCACCTCAGAAAGCTAAGTTTTGCCCCTGGACTTGCTAAGAGAAGCTTCGAAGGGTCATAGAGCCTGAGAGGAATCATAGTTGCTCAGCAAAGGAAGAGGAAGAAAACTGGGCATGAGATTCCATACTGTGAACAGAAGTCATATGGTAGCACCAAGAGAGATTATGCTAGTCTTTGTGAAACAGTACCAAGTTATAACTAGAGAGAAGTCATAACTATACATGCTAGCTAACATTTATTTTGTACCTGCCAAGTGTCAAGCACTGTTCTAAAATGCTTACATATAATAACTTATTTAATCCACACAAGAACCCTAGAGTGAAATACTATCATTTTTGCATTTTGCAGGTGAAGAAGCTGAGGTACAGAGATGTTAACATTCCACAGTAAGTAGGGCTTAGGAGCTCATCTTGTGCTTTTACTACGCTGTTCTGCTTCACAAATGAGGCAGACAATTTTATTTGTTAGAGTGTCAGGGGGCAGAGTGCCAGAATTGATTATTACATGAAAGGAAGTTGTAAATTTGGGGGTGAGGGAAACATGTCATATAAGATATTTAGAAAGCATTTTATGTTTAATGCTATTTATCCTCTGTCCCTGACACTCCCATACTTTAGTTTTAAGAAATTATTGGTAAAAACCTATATTGTTCTTCAAGATTTCTGGAATTGAATTTATCTACTTTGAATGCAGTACTATGTAAAAAACAAACAAACAAACAAACAAACAAACAAACAAAAAACTGGTCCATAGGGTGACCAACTATTTTCAGGTTGCCAATAGTTGGTTTAATTTTGAAAAAATTTTATCATTTATTATGCAGTGCTTTTGTTCTTTGTCTTTTACATAAAGTGCTCAAAGTTATTAAAATACTTTAAAAGTTGGAAATTCAGAATAATAAAGACTGTAATGTGAGATGGAATCACTCTGGCATAGTGGTTATAAGCACAGTGTGTGATATTATCCTGTTTTGTGTCCCAGTTATATGACCTCAGGAAAATCACAAGAACCCTCTGAACTTTAGGATATTGTCTGTAAAAGGGGGGAATAACTTTTATTTAATAGAAATTTTTAGAGTCATCAAAAACCCTACTAAATAAATAAGATTGTGATTGTAAAATAATGGCACACAGTAAAAATATAATGTAATATATTAATGTTATTATTAGTGCTTCTCTTTTCCAATTGTTAATATTGGCTTTAGCTTGGATTGCAGAATATATCAAGTTAGACTGGACACCAAGGGATCTGACTGTGGTAACCTGCTGTGTAGTCATTAGTAGCTACCAATAGTATCGGACACATCAACCACCCTCCACTTCTGAAGTGAGTTTTCACCCGGCTTCTGATATCTCTCCCACTGCACTCACGACTCCTCTTCTTTCCTAGTTCTCGTTCATCTTTCTGTCTTCTTAATTTTGAGGCATGCCAAGGCCTTGTCATTGGAACTCCCCTCTTCTTTACGTGCACTCATATGTGTTTGGAATCTCTTTTTAACATTACATTTACATTGACTATTTCTAACTCTATAGCTCCAAACCAGAACTCAATTTAGACTAATATATTTAATTGCTTACTAACACTTCTACTTAGGTGTCTAATACACTCATCAAACTAATCATGCTTAAAACAAAACCCTTGGCTTTTCTACCTACAGTCTTCCCTATCTCTAGTTACCCAAAAAGCAAAAACAAGTAACAACAATAACAAACTCCAGAACACCTGAAATCATTCTTGGCTCCTCTTTTTCCTCATGCACCACATCTGCTACATTCCATCAAGAAATGCTATTGACTCCATCTTCAAAATATTTCAGAATCTTACCACTTCTCCCTACTTCTTCTGCTGCCATCCAGGTCCAGGCTGCCATCATCTATTGAATTCATTCTTGCAACTGCCTTCTGACTGGCTATCCTTCTCCCACCTCTGCCTCTTCAATCTGTTCTCAATACAGAATTCACAGTGATCCATTTAAAACTTAACTAAGATCCCGTTCACATCCAGTGTCATTCAAACCAAAGCCAGATTAAAAAAAAAAAAACCTATAAAACTGCATAATCTAGTCACTTTCACCTCCACTTTTCTGACTTTTCCCCATTGCACACTCTTTCTTTACCTCACTGGCTTCCTTGCTTTTCCTTGAGTATATCAGGGTCACTCCTTTCTTAGAGTATTTGCATTGGTTTTTCTCTTTTCCTTGAGTACTTTGCTCTCAAATATTGGTAAAATGTACCCTCTCACCACAACCTTTGATCATCCTATTTACAATAGTAATCCCTAATTATCTTTATCTTTCTCCATGAAGTTAAACTGGACTAAGACATTTGACTGCATTATTTTTCTGCAGAGAAATTATCAACTATTAATATGCTCTATATTTTTCTATTTATTTAGTCTATTGTCTGATTCCCCAAGTTGAGTATTTTAGCTCCATTTGGGCATCAATTTTTTGTTATGGCCACTGCTATATTCCCAGTACTGGAACAGTATCTAGATTTGGTGAATGGTAAAAACAGCCTCTGAGCAACGTGCTAGTTAATTATCACTGGTTGACTAAATGAACAATTAGTTTATTTTTTGTGAGACACACTTTTGGTACCTCACTGTATCAATTACTACAACCTTGGGGAGCTTTAGTTAATAGGTGTGACTGCATGCTAAGAGTGAATTTCAGTTCATTTGCAAGGCTTATTTCAAATATTTGTCATTATATATATACACACACACACACACACACACACACACACACACACACACATACATATGTAGATCTTGGCCTCTGTCATACTAAATATTTAGTATAACATTTTCTTCTGGGATATGTAGTTAGGGAAATCATCTTGGTTCTTATTCCTTAATCCCCACCAAAAAAAAAATATGTCTCAGCAGAGCTAAAAAAAAAAAAAAGAAAGAAAAAGAAATGTATTTGTTTTTATCCTCTGTAGTGTTTATAATTATTTTCTTTTCATCTCACTTGTGACACCACTGGTACTGCAAACCACAGAACTCAATGCTAAAATTTTTCTGCTATTTGGAATTCAGACAATAGCTGCCTTCACCACCTGCTCTTTTCTTGCCAACAATTGGAAGAGCTATTATATTACATGCATGGACTGTCCAATGAGCAAAGGGCCAGGTGTCACTTTGAGTGACAGCCTTCTAGTTTGAAAAAACTATAATTCTGTTCATTCAATTGAGTGATTGTGTGGCTGTATGTCACTTTGCCTTCAGAATATCTCCTCTCAACTTCCATTGTTTTGACTGCATTCTGAGTTAATGCTGCAAGGAGAGAGTAATATAAGGCAGAGAGCACTGGCAGTTTGAAGCATCTGCAAGCTGGGGCATATCTCCTGCTGCAGTGTTTATATATTTGGCCAATAGTGACATAATTCCTCTTTTTTTTTTTCTTATTTGACAGGTAATTTGGATTTGTGCTTTCATTCTTCTATTAAAGGAAAAACATACTCATGTGGTCTGGAAGGGTTGAGTTCATCTAGTTCTAGATTTGGATCTAATTCTTCAACATTTCTATACTAACTTAGTTGAATAAAAAGAATAAAACTATGGTTGTGCTAACTTGATTATATCTGTCATCTTAGTCAGAGTAAAGATCATTGCATGGCTGATTTGGCTGCAGTTATTCTCATTTGATGTTACTGAGTGTCAAGACAGCCACAACAATGAGCATGAAAATGAAGGGGTCTGGTTAATTCACCACAGGTGACAGTAAATGGACTGGTGTTTTTCTTAGCAGCATCTATCAAGGCTGTTTTTTTTCTCAAATGTCCTGGGGTGTTAAGTAAAAACATCTGCATTGCCACTGACCCAGATACATAGCAGTATGATTGCTTTGGTTAGTTCAACAACCTCTTAAAAATTGGGAAGACTTACCATTTTTCAGGGTCAGATCTTGAAGTAGGTAGAAAAGGCATCTCCATAGAATAACTGGATTAGGGCTTGGGCAACTTATCCTTTATCCAAACAGTGGCATCATATTATGAAGGACACTTAGGCTGGGGACTGAGACTTCATTCTTTCAGGGAAGACTTTGTCCCTGGGCAAGGTTCTGAATTCTGTTTTAGAAAGATGAATGTGTCAGACTCTTCTATGTATTTACCAAAATTAATTTTCGACTCTACTTGGAGTCACAGTTCAATTTATCCCAGTCTTTCTATGGTTATCTGAGGCTAGATGACAGAGTTTTGGCCAATAAATTTGAGTGGAAGTGATATGTGTCACTTCTTTGTCAAAATGGTTAAGAAGCAGGTGTGATCTATCTGCTGGCTGAATGGAGGCACTCTAAGGGCACAGATAAGGATGGGGCCATGAGACAGAAATATCTTGAATTCTTAAATGGAGATTACATGACAAGAAACATCTGTATTAGAATATGACATGAGTTGTGTGCAGGCATGTTAAGCCATTAGGATTTTAGGACTTACTTGCAAACAACAGCTAGCATTACTCCCTAATTCGCCTTTTAGCCATAGACAGAATAAATATGGAAGCACAGACTCTGGGCTGCTCTTTCAGAGAGAAAGTAATTTTGGCTGATCCTGGAGTTGAAGCAATAGAGAATTTTGAAGAAATATTTATTATGTTAGATGTAAAGGATATATTAAAAGAAAGAAACAAAGATAACCTCAATGTTTAAGTTGAGAAATTAGAATAGTAGTTACCTCAAACAAAAAGGGGTAATTGGGAAGAGCTGAAATGGGAATAATGATTTCAAAGTAGATGTAGTAAATATTGTTGTCATGTGAGTGATACAAAGAGTTGGAAATACAGGTTGGGAAACTAGGTGAGAGCTCAAGGTGTAGTTTCAGATTTACAAGTCATTAACATCTGCAAAGAAACTGAGAGGAGTGGTAGATGGGAAGTGTGATGGTAGCACATATGAGGATACTACTGTTAAGAGAGACATAAGAATCAGTAAAATAGAGAAGATCATTTAAGCAATTTTTTTGACGTTGACAATTGATTCAGATCATTGAAAACTACAAAAAATGAGAAAGAGCTATTTTCTTTGACTTTTTTAGGCTCCTTCCTGAGAGCATCCTTCTGTTTGAACCTGATAAATTTACATATGTATATAATGCTGCAATGTAATTTTAAAGGGTGAACACTGGGCTGGCTTTGTCTAAGTTTAGGGCAAAGAAAGCTTGGGAACCCATAAGACACATTTGAGATTTAGTATATGTATACACATCTGTCAGATATTTCTGAGCATCTTTTATATACTAAGCCTTAAATAAAATGGATATAATAGATGGTTATACCACTAGCCTTAATACAGAGTCATAGATACCCTAATGTGCTTATAAACAAGTGCCTTAGGGACACAAGGCTGGGAGTAGTGGAGTTTTTTCAGGCCTCTGAGGATGGGTCAGAGAAAAGATGATATCAAAATGAATTTCAAACAGAGAGTAAAGAATGAACAAGGGGTTTTTAAAAAGCACATGTCCGGAAAAGGACTGAGGAATGGTGAGAGATCATATGTGGCTAGATTTCTGAGTGATGAAGCTGGAAGACTTTTGGGACTTAGCCTGTTGCAGGGTGGTTCTAATGAGGATTTTAAATAGAGTAGGGACATGAATTTGTGCTTTGGAAATACAGTTCTGGTAGCCTCGAGAAGAACAGATTAGAGATGGTAAAAACTAGAAACATGGAGGGCCATTAAAAGGTTATAACAATTGTCAATCAAGTAAGAAATAATGAGGGTTAGTAAGCAGAATAGTAAGCATGAGCAGGAAGGAGGGAACAGATTTGAAACTTTTTTAGAATTGGAAATGGTAGAATTCTCTGATTGAATGAATGTGAAATGCTTAAATTTGAGAAAGCCATTATAGGTGAAGATGGTGGTGGGGAATTGGTATTATAAATCTAGATTATTCACTAAATCCAATCTGAAAAAAAAATTGCCTTCATCCTCAAAGAATTTCCAGAATACCAAGTGCTTCTCATCACCACTATTCCATACCAAGCTGGCCTGGGTTATTACAATGCCTCTAGTTTCTCTGTTTCTACCCTTGGCTTTCTATAGTCTATTCTCAATGCAGCAGCCAAAATTTCCTGCTAAAATATAAGAAAAAGCCTCTTCTCTATACTTTTCACTTACCTTCCATGTCTCTCAAAGTAAAGCCAAAATTCTCACATGATTTACAAGGGATTATCTAATCTGCCATTCCTTCTGTTCCCTTCTTTTCCACACATACATACTTATACACCTGTTTTCTGCTACTTAGCTCCCTTAGTTCCAGCATCATTGGCTTCCTTGTTTTTCCTATAGTATACCAGGTACACTTCTGCCTCACACACTTGCATTTGCTTTTGTCTCTGCTGGAAATGCTCTTGCTTGAAAATATGCATGGTTCTATTTTTTCTGGTTTTTTTTTCATCTTTGCTCATATGTCATACTCACAAAGCGGTCTTCCCTGGTGACTCTACAAAACGTAGGAATGCCTTCTGATTCCACGCATCTGCTTAGTTTTGATTCCCAGCATTTTTCACTCTTTAACATACTTGTTTTTAAACTTAATTACTTTACTGTGTCTTTGTCATTAGAATGTGAGCTTCATAAGGGTGGTATTAAAAATATTTTTTAATGCTGTATCAAAGAGTGCTCGACACATAGCCAATGCTCAATATTTGTTGAATGAATACAACAAGGAACTACAACTTAGAACAAAAAAGGCTAAAATTGGGAAAATTATTTTCATAATAAAAAATGCTGAGAAATATTCCAAGATCTCTATCAGTCAACAGTGTTATTCATCAATATTTCACCAAAATGCTTTTACGCATTTAAAACACATTACCTAAGTAATAAATTAATAACAAAAGACATTATATAGTTATTATTGATTTTTAAATGTTAAAACTAGGATTACAGGAAGAATTTTGAGCATATGTAGAATAAAAAGCATGGCCTAAAAACGTGTCTCTTGGTTGGGGTAAGGAGTGGAATGAGAAGATAATCCATGTCACTTCTGTGAATTCTAAATCATATTGGAAGACTAGATGCAGAGGGCTGGTGACAGGTTGCAAATCATTTAAGGGCTCAGACACCTCCTAGTTTTTTTACTTCATAGTCAAAGGGAATTTAATTCTTATCCGTTCTCCAGTCTAAACCATTAGAATGAAAATCATATGACCACATACATCATCACTCTCCCAACATTGCCAAACAATTCACCAATGATGTAACTATAAAATATAAGCTTTTGGGAAATATATCTTATACAATGAATGAAATGTCGGTGGAAAATATTATAATTGTATAATGTCTGAACAAAATAATCCCAACAGTGAAAAAGATAAAGATAATAAAGTTTGTCTTTATGAATTGCATGATTGATTCATCCATTTGTCAACATCGACTGAATTTTTCCTTTGTGCTAGACACTGTGCTAAATGGTAAGGATGCAAAACGAACAAAAAATAATGCTCATTGCAGATCAAATTCTCACTGTAAATGGGAACACAGGCAGGAAAATGAATAATTATTTTACTGTATAAAATATTATGATAGAGTTAAACAAAAGATGCTATGGGAGGCAATGAGAAGAAAATGTCCAATCACAAAGGCCTTTTTGTTTGTGGTATTCAGGATGTAACTGTGAGGACAAAAAGAAGTATACATGCTTTTGTGCATCTATATAGGCTTATAGTAATATAAAAATGAATATGTGGAAGTATAACTTTATACTCTTTTTAATTAATCGAATTGATAGCTGAATTTGTGAATGATGTAGCATCCTTGCAGATGACTGTGTATTCAGCAGTTGAAAATTTGATTCTGAAATTCAGGACAGACATTAGGACTAGAAAGCAGCATTTTGATATTATGATTTATTGGTGATAAAGCTACAATAGTAAATAAGATTACTCAGAGAAAATAGAGCAAGAAGAGGGTCCAACACTTATGTATATATGTATATGTATATACATATCTACATATATATGTATATACATATACATATATACATATACATATGTGTATTTAAGGATGGATGAAGAAAGAGAAGTCTATGATACTAATGGTGAAAAATATCAAAGGAGTTAGAGTCTAACCAGAAAACCCACTTTAAACATCAAGAAGGGAAAGTATGAACAAAGAAATTATTAATCCTGTCAGATCCTTTTTTTGCATCAACTATAATGATTAACATAAAATATTATTAATAAAATATTGCAGATAGCTTTTTAAATTGATGGCTAGACTAAAAGTTTTAAAATGGTTTTATTACTCTTTAAATATTAGGAACTCATACCTACAGAAAGTAATTCAGCAACTACAGGAAAAAAATCACCAAATATAGAGTTTCCAATGTGGTCTTTCTATTTTATGAGCAAACATATTACCCAATTTTTATTAGTTCAATAAGAGCTATGGCTTTAAAAAAAAAAATCAGGTTTGGGTAAAGTTCACATGATTTCTAGATTTTTGAAATCTACCTTACAAGACCATAAGGAAGGTATAACATGGATCCAATTTTATGGTATCTATTTTTTTCCAGGTCACTTGTTTCTTGCTCTCTTCTTTCTAATATTTCCTATACAGTTTCTCTGTGGTTTTCAAATCCCACTGTCATATTTTTGAAGTACTTGACATTCATCATTCAGATATTTCTGGAACATTAAATCACATAGCCTAATACAACACAAATAATGGCATTTTTGCCTATGCGGTGCATCCATTTCTTAACGAGTTTAGCGGCCACACTATCCAGTAAACGAAAGAGCTGGCACTAAGGAAGTTTGGGTTGCTGGTGGGAAGCAATTTGATTACTAGCTGGAAGAAATGTGGATGAGTTGGTCTATGTCTAATCCTTTTGTGGCTTCCTGTGTGACATACTGTAATGAAAACATCACCACAAATTATGAGAATTGTCAAAACAGGCTAGCAGAATATATTTTTGCTCTAGAGTTTGCTAGCCAAAAATGTGCAATGTATTGTACTACATACATGGGCTGCTCTCACTCAGTGGATGCGCATATGAGTTGAGCAGTTAACATGTGATAAAGAAATTAAATCCTCTTTGAAGTCAATGGATTGGGTTCTGGAGGATTGTTGTTTCATAAATTGAAATACAGAAATAGGTCGAAAGTCAAGTTTCACTCCTGGGGCTAAAATCATATTTGCTTTTGTCAGGTATTTAGTTTGAATATGAAAAACAGTTATACCATTTCTGTCTTACCAATATTTAAAACATTTTGAGTGTATAATATAACATGGACAACTCTTTTTTTATAAAATTATTGATTAATTTAGGTCCTTCCAGAAAATTTATATATTGCTCATTTGCTTGGGCCATGTAATGCAGATGAAAGTTCTTTGGGAAATTAAAAGATCTTAACCAATTCACTACTGAAATCACACCATTAGAGGAATAGTAGATATAGTGCCAAGTGCTTTTCAATGATTTTCTCACTTACTCCTCCCATGAGCTCAAGAGATATACACTACTACCCTCCCATTTTACAGATGAGGTAACAGAGACAAGCATACACAGGGAGCAAGAGCAACATCACAGTTCATATTCAGGAAATTTGATTCCAGAGCCCGTGCCCTTAGCCACTCACCTAGTCCTTACCCACCTCAGTATAATTTTTCATGTACTGCCATGGTGAGGCAGGCAAGTAAAGACAACTATTCTTTACTTTGAAGATGAGGTTCATAGACAATTTAACGGCTTACACAGGGTCTCATTTAAAAAATCTGTGAAAGATTAGACTAAATTCTAGGTTTCTTTTACTTTAGGCTTATAATGTTAATCAATTCATTTCTTTCAGAGAGACTATAATATTTCCTAGGTAAAAAGCAATGAAATGCTCTAATGTAGTATATATGTACTTAAAAAATATCATTAACATTTCCCTTAAGGATGACAAAATATGAATGAAAATTAATTTTTCTTTGATGCATTAATTCAGTAAGTAGTCTTGAGGGGGCCAGAAGTAAAGCTTGGGAAGTATCTGGTTCATAAGTAGTAGCTGAGGTCCTCAGAAAAGAACAAGATAAATATTATGAAAATATCACACCTTAGTCACAAGAAAATGAAACCCCCCAAAAGATTTTGACGCATATGATTAAAAGTTTGAAATAGTTCAAGACAATGACTTTATTTTAAATGCTTCCCACGGCCACTCCCGCAAACCTAAAAAACCAAGTCAGTTAAACATATACTTAATATGTCTAAAGCACTAAGCAGAGGGAGCCAAAGATGACTGATACTGAGCCCCAACTTTAGAAGGAAAGTCTTTTTAATAAGAAATAAACACTAAGGCAATAGCGTTAATATGAGGTAGAATGTGAGAGGTGCCATAAGCAAAGTAAAAAATACAATGGCTCAAGAAAGGGTGAGAGCACATCTGGTTGGAGGAAATCCAGAAAGTTTTATTGGGAAACATTTAGTAGGATGGGTAGGGTTTCAAGAAAAGACTGAAGTGTGGGGTGAGGATAGTGGAGGAGTTTTAAGAAAGTGGCTTTCAATCTACAAACTGAGAAAGAGAACAAACAGTTTATATTTTACCATAATTTCTTAAAATTACACTTAGTTTTACTAGTTCTTTGCAAAGAATAGAAACATAAAATATACTATAATTAAATCTGAAAGTTTTACTCAATAAGGCTTTTCTTTCAGGGAAGTTAAATTATGTGATCAAGATAATCTGAATGATTATGTCCTTTGTAGTAAGTGGGAACTAAAAAAAAAAAGAGTACTTAAGTAATTGGCCTTTTAAGAAGTCACTGGAAAGTTAAAAATAGAGTTAGTACCATCTTTGGAGTTTCTTCTATTTCACGTTTTAGCACAAGATGACAGATTATAAAGCTTAATTCTGGAACTGAAAAATGGATATTAATGAAATCAGTAAAAAAATAAGTAATCTACAACTTTTTATAATAATTTCTTCTTAAAAATGGTTAAGTTTACAAAGGTCTTCCACTTTTTAGAAACATCCAAAAGCTGTTTTTATACCTGATAAAGGTTTCTCAGCTCATTATGGTAGAATGTCTGAGACTCATAAGAATATACCAAATACATTTTACTTATCAATTGAATGAAACTATCAGAAGGTTGCTATGCTGAACACAACCTATGTAACAAACGTGTATGGCAATTCCCTGTGTACCTACTGGATTATGGTGGTAACGGATGGTGAACTCGATCTTTAGCTAATAATCCAAGATTCTCCCTTTTCTCAGGGTACAAAGCATCACATTATTAGCAGTTAATTATGTTTTAAATAGCATAGACACCATGGTGGTTCAGAGTAGAAGAAATTAAGGGATGCAGAATCTGCAGTGAGTAAATTTGAATATGAGAATGGCCAAATAGTTTTTATACAATATTGTCAGGCTGATTTAGTTGAAGCTTGAAGTTGTTTTAGTGGACTTAAACTTTAATTCCTGAGAAAGAAGAAATTTTCTACTGAGTGAAAATAATGTTCTAATCATATGGTTTAGGGCCCTTCTAATGTGGTTTTCTGTTGATTTGATGATAGGAATTTAGTCTACACTCAAAAAAAACTGACTGATCAATCGTGATAACGGAAGACTTGGGAAGTCCTATGTTTAAATGACTCAAGTGCATTATTTTAAGAATTTAAAAAAAATTTAAAAAAAAGATTTGTGGTATTACTTTTTATGTTATTTTCATATTCAGTTCCTGTTCGCCTTTATTTAAAGACAGACTTTAAATTTTTAAATCTTTTTATTGTTTATTGAGGTAACACTGGACAATACAATTATATAATTTTCAAGTGTACATTATAATTTCACATCTGTATACTCTATTGTGTGTTTACCACCCAAAGTTCAATTTTCTTCAGCTACCATATATTTGATCACCTTTACCCACTTCACCCTCCCCCTACACCCTGCATTTGACCCCCTTTATCAGGTCTACATCTACCCTCCTCCCCACGTCCTCCCCCATACCACTAGTCTATAGTGCATGTCCATGAGTCTCTGTTTATCCTGTTCATTTGGTGCTTTTAGGTTTATATCCCACATATAAGTGATATTACGTGATTTTCAACTTATTCTGTCTAGCTTATTTTGCTTAGAAGAATTATTTCAAGGTCCATCCATGTTGTTGAAAATGGCAGTATTTCAACGCTTCTTATGGCTGAGTAATATTCCATTGTATATATGTACCACAGCTTCTTTAGCCAATCATCTATCACAGGACACTTCGATTGCTTCCATGTCCTGGCCTCTGTGAATAATGCTGCTGTGAACATCGGTGCAAATATCTTTATGGATAAGAGTTTTCAAGTCTTTGGGGGTAAATAACCAGTAGAAGGATTTCTGGGTCATATGGTAGATCAATTCTTAGTTTTCTGAGGAACCTCAATACTGTTTTCCATAGTGCTATACCAATCTGCAGTCCCACAAGCAGTGTATGAGGGTTCCTATTTCTCCACATCCTCTCCAACATTTGTTATTACTTGTCCTGTTGATTATGGCCATTGTAACAGATGTGAGATGGTATCTCATTATGGTTTTGATTTTCATTTCTCTAATAGCTAGCAATGTTGAGCATCTTTTCATATATTTGTTGGCCATTTGTATGTCCTTTAGGGAGAAGTGTCTGTTCAGGTCCTGTGCCCATTTTTTTATTAGATTGTTTTTTTTGTTGTTGTTATTGAGTCATATGAGTTCTTTGTATATTTTGGACATTAGGCCCTTATCGGAAATGCTGCTTGTAAATATATTTTTTCATTCAGATCGTTGTCTATTTAGCTTGTTGACAGTTTCTTTTGCTGAGCAGAAGCTTTTTAATTTGATGTAGTCCCATTAATTTATTTTTGCTTTTACTTCTCTTGCCTTTGAGGTCAAATTCATAAAATCTTCTTTACGTCCAAGTTCCTTGAGTTTCTTTCTTGTTTTCTTCAATGCATTTTATTGTTTCAGGTCTTATATTCAGGTCCTTAATCCATTTTGAGTTAATTTTTGTGTGTGGTGATAGACAACAGTCTAGTTTCATTCTTTTGCAGGTGGCTTTCTAGTTTTCCCAGCACCATTTATTGAAGAAGCTTTCCTTTCTCCATTGTGTTTTTGGCTTTTTCGTCAAAAATTATTTTCACATATAAATATGGGTTTACTTCTGTATTCTAGATTCCATTCTACTGATCTGTGTGTCTGTTTTGCTGCCAATGCCATGCCATTTTGATTACTGTTGCTTTGTAGGATAATTTGAAGTCAGGCAGAATGATGCCTCCAACCTTGTTCTTTTTTCTCAGGATGGCTTTTGCAGTTTGGGGTCTTTTGTGCTTCCATACAAATCTGATAATTTTTTTGTTCTATTTCTTTAAAGAATGCTGATGGGATTTTAATGGAGATCGTATTAAATCTGTATAATGCTTTAGGTGATATGATCATTTTAACTATGTTGATTCTTTAAATCCAAGAACATGGAATATCTTTCCATTTCTTTGTATCTTCTTTGATTTCTTTTAATAGGGTCTTGTAGTTTTCATTACATAGGTCCTTCAAGTGTTTCATTAAATTTATTCCTATGTATTTTATTCTTTTTGTTCCAATTACATAAAAGAATTATTTTTTCCACTTCTTTTTCTGACATTTTCTTGTTAGAGTTTAGGAATGCTATGGATTTTTTAACTTTGATTTTATATCCAGAAACTTTACTATATTTGCTTATTGTTCCTAGTAGTGTTCTTGCGAAGTCTTTAGGGTTTTCTATATAGAGAATCGTGTCGTCTGCAAATAGTGAGTTTGAATTCTTCATTTCCTATTTCAATGCTTTTTATATCTTCTCTTGTCTGTTGGCACTTGCTAGAACCTCCAATGTCATATTGAATAACAGTGGTGATAGTGGACAGCTTTGCCTTGTTCCTGATCTTACAGGGAAGGTTTTTAGTTTTTTACTCTTAAGTATAATGTTGGCTGAGGGTTTGTCATAGATGGCCTTTATTATGTTAAGGTACTTTCCTTCTATACTGATTTTATTAAGTGTTTTGATCATAAATGAATGCTGTATCTTGTTGAAGGCTTTTTCTGCATCTATTAATATGATCATATGATTCTTAATTTTTAATTTGTTTACATGGTGCATTGCATTAATCTATTTGCGTATGTTGAACCACCCTTGTGTCCCTGGGATGAAGCCTACTTGATCGTGGTGTATAATCTTTTATGTTGCTATATTTGCTTCACTAGTATACAATTTAGGATTTTTGCATCTGTGTCATGAGAGATATCGGTCTGTAGTTTTCTTTTTGAGTTATCCTTACCAGGTTTTGGTATAAGAGTAATACTGGCTTCATAAAATGAGTTGAGAAGTATAGCCTATTCTTCAATTTTTTGGAGGAGTTTAAGGAGAATAGGTATTAAATCTTTGAATGTTTGGTAGAATTCACTGGTGAAGCTATCTGGTCCTGGACTTTTACTTTTTGGTAGGTTTTTGATGATTGTTTCAATTTTCATACTGCTGATCAGTCTGTTTAGGTTTTCCAGATCTTCTTGATTCAGTCTAGGAAGATTGTATTTTTCTAAGTACTGGTCCATTTCTTCCAGGTTATTAAATTTGGTGTTATATACTTTTTTCATAGTATTCTTGTATGATCCTTTGTATTTCTGTGATGTCAGTTATAATTTCCCCTTTCATCTCCGATTTTGTTTATTTGTGTCTTTTCTCTTTTTTCTTTAGTGAGTCCAGCTAGGGGTTTATCAATTTTATTAACCTTCTCCAAAAACCTTTTTTTTTGCATTTATTTTTTCTATTGTTTTGTTTTCATTTTCATTTATTTCTGCTCTAATTTTGATTCTTTCCTTCTGCTGACTTTAGGCTTCATTTGTTCTTCCTTTTCTAGTTTTTTAAAATAAAGCATTAGGTTGTTTATTTTTGGAGTTAGGCCTGTAATAATATGACACTGCTTTTGCTGTGTCCCAAAAGTTATAATTTGTTGTACTATTATTATAATTTGTTTCTATGTATCTCTTGATTTTTCTCTTTCTTCTCTGAAATATTCTTCAGCAGCATTGTTGTTTAATCTCCATGTATTTGTGATTCTTCCTGATTTCTTTTTGAAGTTGATGTCTAGTTTCAAAACATGATCAGAGTATATGGTTGGTATGATTTCAACCCTCTTGTATTTATTTAGGCTATCTCTGTGTCCCAGTATGTGGTCGATTCTTGAGAATGTTTCATGTTCAATAGAGAAGAATTTATGAGCAGCTGTTTTGGAATGGAAGGCTCTGTAAATGTCAATTATGTCTAGCTGCTCTAATGTGTCATTTAAGGATGTTATTTCCTTATTGATTTTCTGTTTGGATGATCCATCCTTATCAGACAGTGAGGTATTTAGATCCCCTACTATGAAAGTGTTTTGATCTGTTTCTCCCTTCAATTCTTTCTTATTCCGGGGCTTCCAATTGGGAGCATAGATATTAATAAGTGTTATGTCTTCTTGGCACATGATTCCCTTTATCATTATGAAGTGTCCCTCAGTAGCTTTCTTTACCTTTTTCATTTTGAAGTCTATTAAGTCTGATATTAGTACTGCTACTCTTGCTTTTCTCTGAATGCCATTTGCTTAGATTATCATTTTCCACCCTTTCACTCTGAATCTATATTTGTCATTGGAGCAGAGATACGTCTCCTAGAGGCAGCATATGATTGGATTCTGTTTTTTGATCCATTCTGCAACTCTTGCCTTTTTATTGGTAAGTTCAGTCTATTTACATTTAGGGTAATTATTGAAACATGAGATCTTCTTATAGCCATTTTATCTTCTGTTTTCTGGTAGCTCGATGTTTCTACTGCTTCCTTCTCCTTGTGTTTCTGTTTTCTTTATTTTGGTTGGCTTTTGTGTGTTTTGCCTTTGGTTCTTGTTTTATGTTATATACTTCAGTTCTGAATCTTGGGTGTGTGTTACCATTATGAATATGTAAAGGATAGTTATATATATACAGTCGTCCATTTTCTTCTGTGCGTGCCTTACCTCCATTCCTCTTTGCGAATTTGGATTTTTGAATCCTCCCCTTTTCTGCCATTATTATCTCAATTTGTCCCTAAGAATGCTGAACATTCATTACTATCTTGGTATAGCAATTCTCTTATTATTGTAGCTTATAATGCCCTGTTCTCAATAAGGATTGCACTCCTCTGCTTCTATTTGCCTGATAGTCACTTTACTCTTATGTATTTTTTTGTCATTTTGTTTTAGGTGATATGACCTCTTTCACTATTTCTTGTAGTGCAGGTCTTGTATTGGAGAATTCCCTCAATTTTTATGTCTGGAAAGATCTTAATTTCTCCTTCATATCTAAAGGAGAGCTTAGCTGGATACATTATTCTAGACTGGAAGTTTCTTTCACTTACTAGTTGAAATATTTGATTCTATTCCTTTCTGGATTGCAAGGTTTGAGCTGAGAAGTCTGAAGATAATCTAATGGGTTTTCCTTTACAAGTTACTGTTTTCTTCTCTCTGGATGACATGAGAATTCTCTTTCTTATTGATTTTTGATAACTTTAATGAAGTGTGTCTTGGTGAAGGCCTTTTTTGGTTGAGATAATTGGGTGTTTTGTTGACTTCTTGAATTCCAAGCTCTAGCTTATTCCTTAGATTTGGAAAATTCTTGTACATTATTTATCTGAAAATGCTTTCTAGTCCCTGCTCCTTTTCTCGTCTCTGATAATGTCCATTATTCTTATGTTTCCTCTTCTGATGGTAGCAGGTAGTTCTTGTATTTCTCTTTCATTATTTTTCATTCTTCAGTTTCTCTCTTCTTCCTTTTGATTTATTTCTAGATTTCTGTCTTTGATATCACTGATCCTTTCCTCCATTTGCTCAACTCTATTTCCCAAGCTTGTGATTTCATTTTTCAACTCTTGCAGTGTGTGTTTTTTTTATCTCCTTCCTCTGCTCATCTAGTTGTTTTTTCAATTCCTGAAATTGTTGATATGGCTTGTTTTGGAACTCACTGAGTTTATCAGAAGTGCTATCCTGAATTCTCTGTCATTTAAGTCACATTTTTGTATGTCTGTAAGCTTATTTTCTGGAGATTTTTCTCTTTCTTTCTGAGATGCATTGTCACCTTCGTTGTTCATGGAGTTAATGGACTACTTCTTTGCCTGGGCATTGATGGAAATGTATTCTGCTATTTTTCCAGAAAGAAGATTTATTAAAGGTCTCTCTTTAGCCTGCTGCAAAGAAAGCGCTTTCTTTCTGTTTTCAGTAGGTGGCGTCTAAGCCTCATAGATCCCTCCTTTATATAATGCCTTAAAAATGCTCTTTTATTTTCTTATAGATATTTAATCACACTCACTACCCTCAGTTTTAGCAATGGTCTCAGCAGTGTTTGCTCAGATTCCCCTGAAGCTCCATAGTGATTGGTCTCAGAGGACATGTGGGGAGGGACCCTCTGGGTTGGGAGTTGGGGGCTGCAGCTCAACCTCAGTTTTGTAACCATGGCCAGTAAAAATCAACCATTTCTCTGCGGTCCCCTCCCATTTCTCTGCTTTCTGCCTTGATAACTTGGCCCTGCCGCTGGCTGTGTGGAAGTCACAGCACTCCCAGGCAGGGCTGTTCAGGGAAATTGCCACAGCTTCTCTCTTTCACCTCCTCCTGCAGGGAGCTCCGAAGGCTGCAAGAGGTACCTGGGATTCTGGCTTGTGATAGCTCTTATGTGCAGATACCATGCTCAGATGTGCTGATGTGCAGTTTAGGTGTTTTTTGTTAAGTTTTAGATGTTCATTTTATTGTTGTTTCAAGGGGAGAGATCGGGGGATGTCTCTCACTCTGCCATGTTTTCCTAACTCCTCAGATTTTACTTTTTAGAGCAATTTTAGTTTTGTAGCAAATCTGAGCAGGAAAAATAGAGTTCCCATAAGCTGCTATCCACATGTATGCACAACCCCCTCAACTATGAACATTCTGCACCAGAGTTGTATATTTGTTACAATTAATGTACCTATACTGATACATCCTTATCATCCATAGTTTATGTTAGGGTTCACCTTGGTGTTGTACATTCTATGGGTTTGGAAAAATATGTTGTGACATATATCCAACACTGTGCAAAATATTTTCAAGGCCCTAAAATCCCCATTGTTATGCCTATTCATCCCCCCTCTTCCCAAATCTTGGCAACCACTGATCTTTTTAGAGTATCCATAGTTTTGCATTTTCTAGAACATGAGATAATTGGCATTATACAGTATGTAGACTTTTCAGATTGGCTTCTTTCACTTAGTAATACACATTTAAGTTTTTCCATCTTTTCATGGATTTGTAACTCTTTTCTTTTCAGCACTGAGAAATATATTCCATTGCTTGTATGTACAATTTCTTTACCCATTCACCTACTGAAGGCCATCTTGATTACTTTTAATCGCCTTTCTTTCTCTTTTTGCTCTCTTCCATTTAACTAAAGATTCCTTCACAAATATACACACTGCAAAAGTAGAGGTTCTAAGATTTAAGTGTTCTCAGGCATCTTTTTTCTCAAAATACAGATTCCTAGAACTCACTGTCCAGAAGTTATGATTTTGCAGGTATGATTGGATCAGAGGAATCTGCTTGTTGAGCAAACTCCTGCCAAGTGTTCTAATGCATATGGTCCCAGAATGCACTTTGGCATAGAAGAACTTTAATACTAATAAATCAAGTGCTAGGGCATTAAAACAAGTAAATAAAAATAAGTAGCGAATGATGTGCTAAACACTATTAAAATTCAAGATCTCACCAATTAAAAAAGCAAATAATATTAAATAGCAATAATGCTTCTGAGTGGTATTTATAAGATTATCTATTAGAAACAATGGACATACAAAGATATAGATGACAATATATATAACTAATAGATCCAGAAGATTATAACCAGGCTCATGAGAAAGCATTGAAAGTGGCGTTAGCATTTATTGACGTGACCTGACTATGAGTTTCCTTATCTGATACTGATAATTCCCCCAAATTTATAGTTTCAGAGTGAATACATCACTAATGGGCCTAAGGTAGAAATTAATTCTTTGGGTAATTTGTTTCTAGATGCTGGTACTTTCTAGGAGAGAATTTATATTGAAGTAAAAACTAATAGAACATGAAGGTGGAACTCCTTTCACTAGTCTATGAACTCATTTTGTGATTGCTAAATATTTTCTGATTTCATTTTTTTGTTTGTCTTATTAAATTTTCACTCTGCCCATGCCCACAGTATTTCGAATAAGATCTATATGAATGTAGCAACATATATTTTCAGACTAACACAGGATCTGATTCTTCTGTGAGACAGTACTCATAAAAACTTTTTTTCATTTAACAGCATATTTGAGAGATATTAAGAAAAATATGGTAGAGCCAAATCTTGTATATGTCAAATTGAATGGGTTGTATATTCTCCATTTTAAAACTTTAAGATCTTTAGTATTTTTCAAGGAATATATAAAAAAATTTCCTTCACCTAATAATTAAACCTATTTTGGTAATAGCTTAATTTTATTATTAGCTTTTCAAGAACAATATGAACAAAGCTTTTTTTATAATTTGTCCCTAGAAAGAAACTGTCAGCTGTCAATTTTATCACAACTCAGATACTTTTACAAGCGGAATCCAACATTAGTTTACTCCTCCCTCATCTCATGTACTAATATGTTCTGAAAGTAACAGTTTGATTTATTCATTTAAAAACTGTTTATTGACAGCCTACCTCGGGCAGGGCACTGTTCTAGGCACTTAATGCAAATAAAACCATTCCAGATTCCATCATTCAGTTCTAACGACTTTTTCTATTAAAAGCATTTACAGGGATGAATCATTCACACAGTTGCAAAAAAAATTATACAATGTGCTATTGGAAGAAAAAAATAAAGGTTTCTCCTCATCTTAGCCTGCTTGTATTCAATTCCCCACGGTTAACCATTTTTCAAATATGCAAAGGCATACTTCTAGACAGTTTTCTATCCATGTACAAGAATACAAATACACATATAGAAACATTTACATAAACTGTTTAAAATAAAATAGAACATTAAAAGTATTATTTAGCAACATGCTTTTCAATTTTAGTAAATATATTTTTACATGTTAATCATCACATTTTTATTAGCAGATAGTATCCTATTACTAGTCATTAATTCACCTTATTTTTTTGCTATTTACAATAGTATAGTGAATGTAGTTATGCATATAATTTGATATTATTTATGTTAATATTGATATATGATAAATCCTAAAAAAAATTTAACATTAGAGTTAACATTAGGTTAAAAACAGATTTATTTAAAAGTTTTACTAGGTACTATCAAATGATATTTATATTAGTTTTCTAATGTTGTATAACAAATTACCACAGATTTAGTGGCTTAGATAATACACATTTATTTTCTCACAGTTTCAAAGGCCAAGAGTCCAAGTATGGTTTAGCTAGGTCCTTTGATCAGGGTCTAACAAGGCTGCAATCAAGGAGTCAGATGGGGCTGGAAGTTTGGGCCTCTTCCAGGCTCAAATTCAATCCTTTGCAACTGTAGAACTCATGCTGGCTTGCTTCTGCAAGACCATAAGGAGAGATTCTCTATTCTGACTCTAATCTCTAGATCTTCTCTTAAAAAGCTCATCTGATTAGATAAAGTCTATCTAAAATAAAATCTTTTCAATTAACTTAAAATTGATTGATTAATTTTACCAGCAAGTTCTTTCATTTTTGCCATCTAATGCAATATTATCATGAGAATGATAATCTGTAATTTTTGCCATTCTATTGATTAGAAACAAGTTGCAGGTGTCACCCACACTAAATGTGAGGGGAGTAGACAAGGTACCACAATATTCTAAGTGTTATAATAAACTGTATTCTCATTAAACTTTTTGAGAAGGCCTTTATTAATCAGGGTTTAGTCAGAAAAACAGATGTTACTCTATGAATTCCATAAATGAGATTTAAATACTTGGAATTAGAAGCTTCTATAACCATTGGAGGATCTAGGGAAGCAGATCCAGATAGTTGCCAGCAATGATTTTTGGCTGTAGCAAACACATTGGTGGTTCTTTAGAACTTGCCAGTAAATTGCTAAAATCTCCAAGAATTTCTGGGAAGCTCTGACCAACTACCTTAGTCAGCAGCAGGAAAATGGGTGGGTCTCTAGAGCTAGTCAAAATCTCACATCTGCACACTCATCTGGCTGCAACAACGTCTGGGGAATGATGATTTTTACCTCCATTTGGCTACCCTAATCTGGCACAAGTGTGTCTCACTAGCATGGTACCTGAAACCATGCAAATCAAAGAAAGGCAATGCCTAGCTTCTGTTCTGTGATAAAAGAGACTTAAAGGGGGTAGGGGATTGTGGAGGCGGGGATAGTGATGTTTAGCTAACACCATACAATCTAGTACCTATTCCCCACATCCATTTCAACTGTAAAAATGAGGAGTCTTAAAATTTGCCGTTCTGAATGTGTAAAAATAGTTGTGTGCAGTTAGTTTTAACTCGCATTTCCTTGATCACAAGTAAGGTGGATCATCTCTTTGTTCTATCATTTTAATGCAGTCTGAGCAGTGCATGTTTTATCTCCTGGAAGACACTACTACAGACTTTGGAAGTCCAAATCTACTCCTACATAAAATATTCATGCTGCCCCAGTATCTCCATTCAACTGCTGATTTAAAAAGAAAATAAATAGAGCCAAATCTGGAAATCTAGCTTTATCCTTCATTTTCAGGGTTTTGTTAAAACTATTCTATCATAGAGAAAAATGCTTAAATATTAAAAGAAGTCCAGAGATCAAATGGCACAGATAAATATAATGAGTTAAATAGGGAATGATTAAAGGGAATACAACACTTTCTATTAGTGTCCTAGTGTTACACTTAGAATTTATCAGTGTTGATTGTTATGTTTTACATTTAAAAGGTAATTTGAATTTCTTCTTTTTAACTTTATATCTAGTGATAAACTGTTGCTTCTAGACACAATAAGTGGGTAACACACACACAGAAATGCTTTATAGTCAGATGTCTATGTCATCAATACTTCAAAGGCTAAAAATGGGGCCTAGTGGCAATCATTGCTATTTTAAAAAATTATTATGTTTAATCTCTACATACTGTTCAAACTTGGAAAACATACCTGGATATTTCTTTTATGTGACATTTTTTGTCTCACATATGGTTTAGGCTCAGTTTAGCTATTACATTTATATGCTGTATATTATAAAGCTTTGCTTTTAGGAATGTCCATTATGATTCAATTTTTAATTTGATCAACAGAAAACTAGGTGAACAGCAAATAAGCTGAATTTCTTGGCAAGCCTGGATATGATTTTTAAAAATTTTGTTTATTATTGAATGCATTATATGTACTTTACAAAAACATTATTTTAGTTGCTATCCACAGAGCAACAATTCAACGCATTACATCAATATAATATTTTGAGAATGTTCCTGAGCTATTGAATGTATAAAGCAGGGAATTGCTAACTGCAATAAGAAATAAACCGCTAAAGTTCAGTGGCTAAAAACAACAGAAGTTAATTCTTACTCATCGTACCGTCTGATATAGGTATTTCTATACGCAGGCAACTTTCCTCCATATGGTGATTCAGGGATCCAGGTTTCTATTGTGACATATAATCTACTAGGACATAAGGAATGTCCTCTGCATCCAGCTTGCAGTGGGAAAATCTCCAGTAAATCGTCTCTGGGAGAAGATCAGACTAAGTGTATAGCATCCAAAAAAACCATTTGGGTGGACAAAATGGCTCAAGGAAAAATGTAGATTAAAGATTTAGTTCTCCACAAGAAAGCCTGCAGTCTCATGGAGTACTTGTTAAATTGAAAGAGAAATATAGGATATCTGCGTATGTGTGTGCAGGTGAGTGTGTGTATGTGTGTGTCGCAGAGGGAGAGGCTAATGGTGGTGGTGGTGTTAAGAAATATAAACAAACAAACAAACAAAACAGAAACAGAACAGCAATAACAATAATAAAAACACCTAAAGGGAATATGAGACAATGCTTTGAAATAACAGTGGTCATTTTATCAAATAAACTTATCACTCTTTGGGATAAAACCATATTGCTAAAGAATCTGTGAATCTGGGCTAAAGCCCTATAACTGCTCAAGATTTTAAACAAGTTTTGGTACTCCATTCTTCTTATGTGCTGGTGACAGAAATCTGTGCAGCCTCTACAGAGCTTATTCTAATGAGTATTTTGGCTGTAGTTAAGGAGAATACTGAAAAGGAAAAAATGTCTTAGAGAATGAAGCCAGGGAGATCTTCCTAAGGTGTGGAATTTGGGCCTAATTAAGAAATATCCTCATACTCTTAGCTGAAAGACCTCATAATCTTTGCCTAGGAAGATTTAAAAATGTCTATAGGCCAATGGGTTCTGTGTGCTCCTCAACCATCTTATTTCCAATAGGACTTTTATTGTGGTTACTGTTCCATCATTGTGCATTGAGTGGCTGTCGGACAGATGGATTCACATTTGAAAGTGATTTAGAGATGACTACGAATCACTTACAGATAATGGACTTTGATGAGGATGCCAAGAGGATGGGCTTTCCAGCTTTCTCCCACGAGAAGGGCTTGAATGAGATCCATATGTGGAAAGAAGAGAGCAAAGGAATGTTTGGTGCTCAGAAAGGCGGACTATAGCAAACATTTTGATGCTTGCCCACATTTTCCAATCTGAGTTCCTGATTGTGTAACACAGTTCTTTGCAGAGTGCCAACGTGACAGGAGAGGGAGGTGGACATGGAGAGTAAGGCATGGACTTGGGAGAAAAGACAAAAATCAAAATAGTTGGACATACTTAGGATACATTTTGCTTACTTGAAAATTTATCTAGGAATGATACAGAGTCCATCATCTATTTGATAGAAATAACAGTCGCTGACATTTATCAAACACCTACATATGACAACCACTGTATCAAGTAAGTCATTTAGTCATCACATAGCCCTTTGAATTGGTAATATTATTATTCCTATTTTACAAATGAGGAAATTGACATAGGGTGAAGTTAAGCAGTGAAGTGCTGCAAAGCTAGTAAGTAGTGAAGATAATATAAGTGGCCTCAAGCAGATCTATGAACAGAGCAGAAGCCAAAGTCAGGAAAGGTTCAAGATTCAAAGTTAGAGTACAGAAGGCTCTGTTGTTACAATAATTGGTTTGTTTGCCAGAAGGGGCAAAGTAAAGGGTGGGAAGCACCAGAGACTGGTAATTTTCTAACTCTATTCTATAGGTTTGTCTAACCAGATATTTGAAGGGAGAATTTTATGATAAAATTCAACTTAGAGCTATTTCTTCCCCCCTTCTCTCTCTTTTTTTAAATTTCAATCATCAACCTATGTGAAATATGTTTATTTGAAATCTATAATAGGTATTTTATAAATCAAATTTGAAACACTAGTTTAACACTATATTAGAATAGGATTTCAAGTTGTACTTAAAATCATTTTATGAATATAATATTTCATTCTTGGAAATAGTCTCTTTAAAATTCCCTTAAATATAACATTTTTAAAGGAAAAAACTAACAAAATGTGGCAGTTTACATTGAACTGTTTTTTTTTTGCTTTAAATTGAGTTTAATATATTATTCTTTAAATTGATTTATTTTAGTGCTCTCAAACTATAGGTGGCATCAAAAATAATGTGGTGTTATTATTGCTACATTTTATTATAAGAACCGCCATGGATGCTACTTTCCTTTTCACTAGGCACTATTAATTGAGTGTCAGAATCCTCATTTTCTTTTTATTGAAATAGTAGTTATCCATTTCTTTTTTGCTCTAAATTCTTTTACTTTTAAATTTCAAATTCTAATATTTATATTACTAGAAATTAAAAAAATAAGAAAAGTAAATAAACTATGATAACACTGTGGTCATGTTACACTTATCCCGATCCTTTTCACTAAAAAAAAAAAAATGCATAGTTTATACTGCTGCTCTAATATTATTAATTTTCTATTCTCATTAAAAGGGGATATACACATTGAAACTAGATTTTTAACAAAAAAAGTGAGAAAGTAAAAATCTATTTAGAAAAGGAAGAAAATAGAACCTAACCTAAAAGTGATGAGCTTGAAGTAGTCCTCCTTTAAAGCACCTTAAACTTCATAAGAGAGAATGTTTCTAACCTTTTAGCTATTATAAAAAGTTGTTCACTATAAAATTCAAGTTCAGAACTCACAGTGCCAATTAAAAATGACACCAATTTTAGTTCAAACAAATACCTCTTTTTTTTTCCCTCCCTGAAATGACTTAATTGACATGACCTAATAGGTATACCATGCCCAATGGAGCAATCTCAATTAGCATGGTTTTTTCCTACAGTTCTCATCACTGTTGCAACAAGGGTTGACTTGTGTAATATTAGTAATATTTCAAAACCTATGCAACAATGTAATGAACTCAGAGAAGGCTGCATTGGCATATAAAGTGCTGAACAAGCACACTCCAATTAACACGGAAATCTTTTGTGATTCACATCAGGATTTCAAAAGCAAATTATGTGTGTCATTATTTTACATTTTATTCCCTGGGATAAATCTAACCATATTAATGAAACATCCAAGGAATGCCATGAAAGTCTAAAGAATAAATAAAATATTATCTTGCCTTTTGCATATAAAATTCGTTGTATATACCTGTGGAAGTTGTGGCTCTAATGAGTGAAGAACTTGTTTAAAAAGAATTCCAGAGCTGCATTTTGAATAGGTGATTGGTAACCCTTATAACAAATATGAGGTTAAACATTATCCATATGACTATTCAGATAGTTTATCGAAAATATATTTTCCGGTTTCCTATGGCCTTTAAACAATCAAAATAAAATGAATATATAAGAGAAAGATTTCAGTTTTTGTAAACTATAAAACTAGTTAAAAATAATAGTGCTCTCAGATTATCTTATTGGCTATATAATAATTTTTAATTGTTCTTAATATTTTAAACAATTCAATAGGAGATAATACAGGTAAGCTTAATAAACAAAAGGTCACAATGTATGTATCTAATCTAGACGAATTAAGAAAATATGGGTACATCCAAATACACATACCATGTAGATGGTAAACTTTAGCTGTAAAAAGATTTTAAAAACAAATTAAAGAAAATGCTAAAGAGAATGAAATATTATAGTAGAGATTGTTTGGGGCCATTAAGTGCTTGAGTGATCAACACCAGAAATAATAAAGCAGGCAAAAAGATTTATTCACAGTACCTAGAATGCGAAAAAGACACTTGGTGACACAGGAAAGTAAAGATTATTAATTTTATAAACATATTTTAAAATATATGTATTTTGACTACACAAACACACATATTTAAAATTATGCATAATCTTTTCAATGTCTGCCTTCACATCATCTGAGTTAGATCCAGCTGTGACTCCAGAGACAGAGAGTGACCCTCCCAGAAGGTCAGGTTTCCAAGGCATAAAGTTTATGATCTGTGCTTCAGCACAATCCATTGGGGAATCATTATAAAGGACACTGGTTGGAATGAGTATTTTGGAAGAATTTATTATAGGTAACATTGTATTTTAGGTGGTATTGCAAGAGATGAAAGTTCCATTAACCTGTTAAGTACAGAGGGTATAAAAATGCTAATAGGTAGAAAATTAACGTAGACTAGGAGAAAAGATTTTGCTGCAGTGCTATGCCCTAGATGGATGAGAGAGGTTCTGAAACCTGTTTATACATGGAGCTAGATCTTAATCTCTTTGTCATAGAAGGGGAGGGACTTTCTGAAAATGGACACCTGCTTAAAATCTCCTCCCTCCTCAGGAAGCTTCTGGCAGCAGCACAATTATGTGATTCTAGTGTGGGCATGTAGATGTGGACCTTGGCTATACTTTTGTAACATATTGCTCTCTGCAGAAGTCTATGAAGTTGTATGGTTGTCCCTGGGTGGCCATCTGTGGCTATTCTGCGGCATGTCAGTACTCACAGAGTGCCTCAGATGTTATTCTATGGAGTTGGCAGTTTGCATTCCCATTTATGTCTTCTGGGAAGTCAATGTGGAGGGCTGTCTGACAGAGACAAGGGCTACCCTGAGCAGTAGACATCAACTTCTGTGGTGAGATTTGAGGTGAAATAAGTACTCACAAGCATCCAGTCTTGCTTCAAAGGTGCTGAAGATTGAGAAGGAATACATATGGTTTCTAGGTTTGCTGATGTGAAAAGCAAATTATGCTAGATGATTTCAGGGCAGCCAGGAATGTTCCCTGATCTAAAATATCTCTTTTTTCTGCCTGTCCTTGCTCCTAAAATTGTACTAATCAAGTATTCATTTCTTGGGAGTAAGGCTTTGCTTTTTCTAGAAATAATCTTTGGAAATTTGTTTATTGCAGTGAGGGAGAATACTTTTATGTTGTTATTTTTTCAGGAAACACAAGCACTTGAAGGGAAGACAATTTAAGAAGGTAAAGATAGAAGATATGGTTCCATTTGTTTCCATTCATTTTTCAGTCACCCATTCAGGCAATGCTAAATTTGCATTATTTACAATAGACAAGATATAGAGGCAACCTGGATGTCCATCAATAAATAAATGAATAAAGAAGAGGTGGTATACATATACAGTGGAATATTACTCAGCCATACAAAGGAATGAAATCTTGCCATCTGCAAAAACATGGATAGACTTAGAGGGTATTATTCTGAGTGGACTAAGTCAGACAGAGAAAGACAAATGCCATATGATTTCACTTACATGTGGAAGCTAAAGAACAACATTTTTAAAGATGCTAAGTTTTGTGAGGGAAATACAGAGATTAAAGGTGTTGCTGACCTTGAGTTCTTACCATATAGAACAGGTATTAATAAAAGTATTTGAACAATTCAAGGCAAAAATATGATTATTTGTATTACTCAGCTGTTGCCCCACACAGATCCAACATCTCATTGCTAAGTTCTGCCAAGAATGCTTTTAAAATAACTATAAGGTAACATGCCTTTTATATGGCAACTATTCTCTTAAGTATTTTCCTTGAATTAGCTCATTCAATTCTAACAACAGCTTAAGGAGACAGCTCTATTTTACCATCTGTAAAACCTATTTTACAAAGAGGTTAAATAACTTCCAAGGCCACAGCACTAGTGAGAAAGAGAGTGGCTATCTGAACCATGTCTAAACAGAAGGTTATGGACACCAAAATAGAAATAAAAAATAATAATAATTGGAGCTCTTGCCTGAAAAAACCTAATAGCTGCTATTTTCAAAGTACCTGAACATTTTATTAAATTAAACTTTTCTTTCTCATATTAGACTTATAATCACATTCAACAGAATCTTTCTGTTGAGGTCAGTTTGATCCATCTAGTGGTATTTACTTTATTAGGGTAACCCAAGACCATTCTCCCATTTGGAGGGCTCATATTTTGCATAAATAAAATAATAGTAGTCTATTTGATGATACTTGAAGGAAATAAAATCTTTCCTTTATTTTCCTCCCTGTTTGTTTTCCTCTCCCCCTATTCTCATGCTTTTTGTACTGGATTTTTTCTTTTTTTTTTTTTTTGGAATTGCTACTTTAGATTAGGGTATTGCTATGAAGTCCATAGTAAATAGTTTTAATATGAATCTATTGCTTTTCCCTACTCAGCAACTATTTCTGATAATAGCACTATTTTGTCTTTGGGGAAGCACCTCTTCTCAGCTTCTAATTGAGGTAGTTTGGACAGAGCCAAACTCATTTCCTAGGGGCATGTGATTCCGGACAATCAAAGTGCTACATTTTTTAGGTCACCTAGGCCAAGCAAATGGCACTCAACTTGGGATTCTTATTAAAACTTATGAAAAAGAGAAATTCTTTCCTTGCCATTTACAAATAAGGTAGGAGGTGAGACTATAGCTGCTGGTGGCCATCTTGACATTATGTTGCAAGAATTTACAAGAGATTAAAGCTAACAGAGGAAAGCTGCTAAAGATGATGAGAGCTTTCCAACAACATTCCTTGGTTACCTGAATCCAGCTATACCTAGAAAATCTCTAGAACTTCATGAGTCTAAAAATTCTTTCTTCATGTAAGCCAATTCACATTTTTTTTTTGTTCTGCAACTGAAAGTGTCCTGACTGATACAATGATTACAGCCTTTTGTAAATGTAGCACCTGAGCCCATTACAAACCATTAGAAGTGAAGGATTCATATTTGCTAAAATTCACCAGGAGAGGGGCTGGCCAAGAGCATGGGAGAATCATGTTTTATTTACAAAGAGTAGTGGAAAAATCTGTAGATCATGAGCTTCTGGTCAGGGGAAGCAGAGACTAGTGTGAACTGGTATAGCTCTAGATTGACATCACTTTGTAAATCCCATGAGAGTATCAACTTCATTTTGTGTATCTCCATATTCCCATCACAAGCACAATCTATGGCACCAAATGAGAAGTCAATACATTGCTAATAAATGAACATATGATGACACAGTGCTGAAGGAGTCACTGAGTTCATTTACTTCATCAGGCTAGATCTGATTACACTGATTATTGTGAAGAAGTGCAGCCAGTTTTAAGCTTTGAACAAAGCTTCGGAGCTAGATTGAGTGAGTCAGACCAGGGAGGCTATATGGCAGAGTAGCTAGAGCACATGCTTTAAAGTCAGTAGAATATCTGGATGTAGGCACCATAATTTCTTGCTCTATGATCTCAAGCAATCTAATCTAATTCTCCTGAGCCTTAATCTCCTCAGCTATAAAACTGGAAGTATACCATCTCATGTATTGTTATGAAAATTAAATGTGGTAACAAACATAAAATCTTAGTCCAATGACTGGTATACAGGAAGGACTGTTGTCATTTTTTTCTTTTTATTTATTCATGTCATCATAATTATTATTACAATGAGTCAGAATAGCAGAGTGGAAAGAACTGTAGACATTACTAAAGAATCTTTATTATATGCTTGATCCTTTAAAAATTTTAAACTATATTTCTAACCTTAGGCAACTCAGATCTCCTAGGTAGTCTATTCTGTAAAATATAATTGTGGAGAAAAGAGGTTACATATAAAAGCAAAACATAATAAGAATGCAAGCCAATATTATTTTCTCCTACTTTATATGGTTTTGTGATTTGTGCTTTGGTATCTCTTATCTGGCTTACTTGACCTTGGATTGTAAACCAAATTGTTCATAAGAAACACTAGGGAATTTAAAAAATTTTTTAAAAATTCCTTACCCTCAGAGATTCTGATTCAACAGGTCTGGGGTATGGGTGACAAAGCTGCATATTTATGAACAAGCTACTGCAGTGACCTGCACACATCTTTTGATAAGTACCACTCTGTGTTGTGTAACTAATTTGAAGACTGCCATGCCCATGCTGGAATTTTAAATCTTGCTTGGTGCTGAAGCAGTGGTTGATGAAGGCTACTACAAGAGCTGTGGCCCACTGTGCATCATCATTTCTATTTGTAGCTGAGTGGAATTGGCAGCAGGCACAGGTTGGCAGCGGCTTGCAACACACTCCTTGTCAAAGCACATACTGTTTCTGCAGCTGGCATCTATTCCCTGTACATCCCAATTATAACAGTATTATTGAGTCTTGCGACAGTCACAAATTTCATCACCTTGTGGGACAGGGCTGGTTAGGTTTGCTGGGGCATGGGTATGCTGCACTCTCCTTTCTTTATATTCATCATTGCTTAGGAATCTTGTCCTTTTTGCTTGATACTGTTTGCTGTTCCTAACTGGGGATGTTTGGAGCCCAGATCAGGTCAGAGATTATGTATAAGCTGCAGGTTGTGGAGAGTCTACCTGCTGTAAGACACCCATTTTTGAAGCATTTCTACTATTAAAATTGTCACTATTATGATGATTACCATGCTTTTGCCCTCCTTTGAGGGGTTTTATACCTTAGTAAACTGTTCCTACCCCTGAATGCACAGGGCTTGCTCTCTGAATTGACAGTACTACAGAGTACAGAGTACATTTCAGTATACCTAAATAATGAAGAGTTTTGACTCTTGCATAGCTTTTTATTTTTAAGGGAAGTGGAGAGGCTTAATAAAATAGATGTTGTACTATTGTATAAAATATACAATTAATATATAATACATACTCAAAATGCCTCTACTTAGTAACCTAATTTTAAAAAAACAGAGTAGCAAGTTGATACACAGAGAATCACATGTTGAGAATATCCATCATGTGGATAATTATTAGCAGTAAATTATATTTAAAAGTTACAATTAAGCAAGATGTTAAAATAAACCATCTTTCTTTTTTTTATTTAAGCTATCCTGACATATATGTGGGATCAATAAATGTTACCAATACTACCTTCTCCTTTACGATCAGTGTTACATTTAAAAATTACTTGGTATCATCTGGAAAAAGATGATTGCTAATGGTCAAATCTTGAATAGCAGGCTGAATATAATCAGTAGAAATGACTGGCAAATGTAAATATCAACAATAAGAGTATTATTATTCTTAGAGATACAATGATTCTTAAGCTATATATAAGTCTGTAGTAGAATCTCTCATAAAATTACCATGACCCTAGGGTATAAGAAAATATAGAAATTAATAAAAGAATTATCATACCTGTATTTAAATGTTATGCTCTCCATATCTTGAGGGAAATGAAAGTATGAAAGAAAGGAACAAACAAAAAGGTCACAAACTTTATAAAAAAAGAAATCTAATCATATGTGTTGAAGTTTGAAGAATAAAGTTCAAAGTTATTTAGCTGTAGAAGAGACAGCTGGGATCTGATTTCAAATTAGTAATGACCTTCAAAAACTGGATGTAAAAAATTAATAAGAAGGTGATTAATTTTTGACCCCATTCAATTTTAAGCAAGAAAAGGGGAAATGGGCCTTAATACAAAGTCTGATAGATTTACATTTGAAGCTGATGTTTCTAGAACAAATCCTGAAGGACAAAATTATGAGAATGAGCTTTAAAAGGCAACACTATATTCACTGTTTGTTAGGATGGTATTTGAGTGGCAGTGGCCAATTTTGGAAAGATCACAGTGATTTTTAAGATTCTTCAACCATAGAATTCTATGAGTAGACTTAGTTATAGCATGGTACCCAGGAAGAACAGACAATTTCTGGGAGAAAAGTTCTCAGAACTGCTTCAAATTCAAAGGTTAAAAAAAATGACAGATTCGTTTTCAGTTTACTTTGGAGCATATAAGTTAGAGCTGTACAAAGATTGCTGACATGTACTGATCTGAGGTAAATTTCCTGTTGGAGACGTGCACACAGACTGGGAAAAAGTGGCATATCTGAAAACATCAATTAGGGCTATCGCAAATCAGGAACTTGTTAAACAATTCTCATCCTAGATAGTCACTTCTTTGAATACAATAAGCAGCTCTGATTTCCCTGTTGTTTTAAAATTTTGATTGTTACTTTCTCCCCAAAGTTATTTTTTTTAATTGGGGTAAAATACACATAACGTAAAATTTACAGTTTTAACCATTTTTAAATATACAGTTCAGTGGTATTGATTGAGTGCATTCATATTGTTGTGCAACCATCATCACTGTACATTTACAAAACTTTTTCATCATCCAAAACCGAAACTCTGTACATGTCAAATAATAACTCCCATCTCCCTCTCCCCAAAAGTTATTTTTACAATTAACCATATTAAGAAACTGTTGATTAGTGAGTGCACAGTAGCTTTGTTAAGAAATTTAATTATAGTTATCCTATCTTAGAAGACAAAATGTAAAGCATTTATTCCCAGCTGAAAGATATGCTCATTAATGGTTATAAGTTCTAGAACTGGAGAAAGATCTAGTACAACTAAAAAATAAATAAATAAACCAAAAACCAAACTTTAAAACAGGGAGCCCTTAAATCTAAGGGGATGTTTCTCTCCACAACCCCCAATTTATACATATCTGAATATTTAGGCTGCACTTAGAAATACTTTCTCATCTAAAACTATACTGTTACTAGGCTGTAGCTATCATATAGACCAACCATGCACAATGATTGGCTTGCAAGTAATAAAAAGATGATTAATTTTACATCAAAGAAGCACATCTTCAGATTGCTGTGCCTTCCAGGTTGTTATGTTTGCATTTCTAATGACCATAGTTCAGTAATAGATTCAAAATATTATTAACTTTAATGAAGCATATTTAACATTCATATTCAATTTTATATTATTTTAGCTCTGGTAAAATGTCTGTTGTTTATTTTTATAAAAGTACTAGTGTTATTCTTATCTGTGTTCATGGGCTATAATAAAATCAAAACAAAACTGGCTATATTAACAAATAATTGTTTGTAGAATGTGCACAAAGATGAACTAAAAAACTGGAAAGGATATTTAACAATCTAAGTAAAGCACTTTTTCAGATAAGGTTTGTGCCAATTTTTGTTCTTTTAAAAAGACAATTTCTCTTTTCTTACTGAGATGTAATATTTTCTCTTCTTTATTGTTCTGTTTTTTCACCATGGCATGACTAGGTTGGACCTATTTTTATTTATACATTTTGCATTTTAAATCTTGGAAAATTCTCAGCTATATTTCTTTATAGTCTATCTTCCATTTGCATTTGGTGGACCATATCAATCTATTTATCTTTTGATGTAGCATTCTGAGTGGATTGGTTACTTTTATCCAATTGATTAACTCTCTTTGTTAATATTAGTATAAAGATTTTTAAAAAATAAATAAATACTTTTGTCTTAAATTTCTTATTGGTGCTGCTTCTAATTTATCTGTTTTTGTTTGTTTATGTCATTTTTGTTTCATTCTTACTTTTTCACTTTTTAAAGATAAAACTATTTTAATATAAAACAATAAATGAAATATAAAATAATCCATCTAACGCATAGATTATTTTAATAAGTAACTCAAAAACTTTTATTAGAGTCATTTTGAAAACAATTTTTAAATCTATTTTATAGGTAGTGAATAAGTCAATTATAGATTTTGTTGTTCTTTTTCTTGGTGCTAATCCCTAGGGGCTTTGGAATAATCCTTCCTAAATTTAGCATGAGTGAGTTGTCCTTCCTGTCTATCTGTATTCCCCTTTGCCCCAGATTCATTACTCTCTGCCCTGTAGTTTTGGGGTAGTTTTCCCTGGGCTGGGATCCTGACCCAGACCACAACACTGAGTTGGTGAATAGCACAACCAGGTTCTGCCTAGGAAAAGTTCTTTGATCTTCCAACATCTGGTGGGTTACAGTTTTATTTAAGGGTAGCCTCAGGCAACAAAGAGTTTTGTCAGAATCCTTTTACTGGCAAGCAGCCCAGTTTAATGATGCTTCTCCTTATTTCTTCCTTGAATCTGCACAGGCTCACAGATTCATCCCCTACTTTTAAACCTATTTCTGGTCTGTTTCTGGTGCATGAATCATTTTTTTTTTTGAGTGTAGTGATGTCTAATTATTTACTTAAAAATATTACTCTCTTTGGAGTAGAAGAAAAAATTCAAGGTTGAACTGACAGTGTCAACCTGCCTATGAGGCCAAGGGTTATATGTGCAGACTACTGAATTAATTAATGCCAAAATCTGTGTATGAACTTAAAAATCAACTAGTCTCTTTGAATTCAATATTATATAACTTTTTTGTGTATGCTCTAGCTTGAAATTTGGAAGATGGATCAGCTAACTGATTTAGAACAAAATGCCTCCAATTATTAAATGATTATTTCAATGAAAAAGAGAAGAGAGACATGACTGATATGAGGCAATCTGGCCTCTAATAGCTAGATGATTCATAATTACTTATTTAGAATCTTTTATTTTGATATTTGTGTGTATTTTATGTAAAAGCAATTTTTTGTCTTGAATGATTTAAATAATAATCTCTGATATTCTCAGAAAAAAAGTGTAAGTTGGGAGAAAATGTTTGGTGATACACATTACAATAAGGATGAAAAGTGAAAATAGCTACAATAATCTACAATATTAATATTGAAAAAAATAAAAACTATGTAGTTTGAAATTTCAAGAGGACCAGTGCTCTGAGTCACTAACTTTGTAATGTTTTCTTAGGTATATTTCTTTTTCTAATGACATGACACATGTGCTTAATGTCAACAACAAACAAGGCATTTCTCATGAGATTCGAAAATGGTTGCATTTGCTTGAAATACTGATCATATGAGTCATTTACAAAAGCTTGTACAATAATTAAACTGGAATAAGAGTAATGAGGTACAAAGATCACACTCACTAGCTAAATTTAATAGTGATATTTTGTTGAGAGGCCAAGGAAAATAAAATTAAAATGTTCTCACATAACTTTATGAATGGTATCAAAATCTTTGACAACAGTATAAGGTTGTTAGCTCATTTTAAAATTAAATGTTCAGTTAAATGTCAGCAAATTTGATGAAATTAAACTGGAAAAAGCTTGTGCCTTTAGTTTTTGTTTTGTTTTGTTTTAGTCCTTAAAGACCCAGTTTTACTAAGACTAATTCACCATATGTTGTCTAAAGAACACTGTGTGCATGTGTGTGCATGTGTGTAGCAGAAGACAAGTAAAACAGACTATGCTTTTCAGTTGACTCACACATAAAGAATGTCTGTTTAGGAGTGGACAGAAAAACAGGAGTTATGTAAATGTGTCTCTATCCTTGAAGGAGAGGCTAGGTAACTAAAAAAAAATTTTTCTTCATACTGCTGGCAGAGAAACTCTAGGTGTTGTTTAAGGTTGAATTGACATGTAACTCTTCCAGGCACAGTGAACGGTTTTCATAAAGAGACTAAACTTAAAGATTCCCTGCCACTGTCTTGCTATTCAGCTGACCCTCAATGTAACTATATATGATAGTTTAGCCTATTTTATGTAATACTTTTTCAGAAAAAAGACTGATTATGGATTTACAAAATTTATAAACATAATTTATAAAAGCAATGATCAATTGTTTATTATTAAGTGCAAGTAGAAAAATTGCTGAATTTTTCTTTGGTAATCTCTATAACCCAAATAATTCATGTCATCCAAACAATATAATTTATGTTAACAATTTATTAAAATGTTCAGAAAACCCAGTGGCCAACTATAAACATTATTTTTGAATTTCTTCCCCTTTCTAGTAAGATTTAAGTAGACTTTCTCATCTGTTCTCTTTCATGTTTTCACTGGAAATATTCACTTGTGTTTTCATTATTATTTTTTGTGTACTTTCATAAGATTTTGTTTTCTGAAACAAGGATATTAATATTTTATATTATTGACCATGTGAAGTACAATGAATATATTGAAAGAGTAAGTAAAAATAATCAATTTCACATTTTTCAATGGAGAAATTAAGTGTGCTAACATTCATGTATGCTTCTAAAGAAATTTGAGAATTTGGCAAGCAAGAATGGTGGATAGAACCTTGAATAGATATGGGCTCACTTTGTTCATCTAATGCATGGAGATAATAAAGATCTCTCTGATTAACGATCTAGTCATAATATTAACTAAAATTTCAGTTCAAAATCCTTTGTCCATTATACCTAGGTTCCTCTCTCCATTTTCTATTCTTTATTTATAGAATGCTGAAGTCTGACTAGGAATAGCAAAATCTTAGTAACATTTCCCCAAATGCTTCTGGTTCACTGAAGAGTATGAATAAGAATTTTTTTTTTTAACCCAGGGAGAACTGCACAACTCAGCGATTATACTGAATAATGATTATAACATAACACTGTTTACAAAAATAATAAAAAATCAGTTTACAACAACACAATAATTTTTTTTTTTTAGGCAAGGCAACCCTTGGTTGACCTCACAGATTGCAAGGACCTTGTCAGCTTATAATCCCTTATTTTTTATTCTTTATGCCTGCAGCACCTGGTCTTCCTAGGTGTTCTCTCATCCAAGTACTAACCAAGCCCGACCCTGCTTAGCTTCCGAGATCAGACCGAATTGGGTTGTTCAGGGTGGCACAGTGTAGACTCAACACAATAAAATTTCCAACTTGTCAACAGACTGCACTGTATTCAAATATTAATAGATTTTAATTCTTAATCATCCTATTTTAAAGTTTATTTTCATATAGGTTATACAAAATAATGTGATAAAGAATTTTAGTATCCTGATCTGAGATTTATATGAAAACCATAAGAATCTACTTTCATATGTTTTTTCCTTAAAAATTTAATTAAAAACACTTCATTCAGAAATGAATAAAAAATCAACAATAAAAACCCAAAGCATCTACCACACAACTTAAGAAAATCATACATTATTTATATAATTAAAGCTAAAAAGTATTCCCTCTGATTCTACCCACCTTCACCTCTGTCTTCCCCTGAGGAAATCACTCTCTTGAATTTTATAAAATTCCAGTGCATTTCTTATAATTTTACACAGTAATATGATTAAGTTTTATATATATGGTACTAAAGTGAATGCATACTTCTAGTTATTGCTTTTATTCCTTAATAAAATATTTGATATTCATCAATGTCAATAATAAATCCACTTTATTCATTTTCTGTGCATTTGATAAATGCACTATCATTTATTTACCTCTTCTCTTATATATGGACATAAGCTACTTTAATTTTTTTCAGTATTACAAACAATGCTGTCTTAACCAGTCTTATGGTAACACCCTTGTATCATTCACAAAAGTTTCTCTAGGATGTATAACTGATATATAAGTGAAATTGCTGGGTCATATAATATTCTATCTTTCATTTTATTATAAATTGTCAAATTGTTTTTCAAATCAACTGTACTAATTTATATCCTTGCCAGCAATGAATAACAGTTTTCACTTTTCTATATCCTTTCCAACTCTTGATATTGTCAGATTATTTTTGTTCTTAATCTGATTGGTGAGAATTCATTGGTGTTTTAAATAGTACTTTCCATATTCTATAAAAGGATGAGCCAATATTTTATGTATTAATTGATTATTTATATTTCCTCTTTAAATTGTGTAGCTCAGAATTTTTTCTTACTTTTTTGTGGTATTTACCTTTTCCTTATTAATTTAAAAATTAAAAAAAAATTATGGATACTAATCATTTGTTGTTGCCTATACCTTTTACTGGTCCATGTTTAATTGATGCTTTAATACTTTTTTTTGTTTTAAAAAAGAAGCGACCCTTTTTAGTGGAAAATCAAATATATGTGTATATAAACATATTTATATATATATGCATGTATACTCATGCACATACATATGCATGAATGTATATATGCACACACACACACACACACACACACACACACAAAGATTTGCAATGATGTAGACCAAGATGATATCTCTAGGTGCTGGAATTAAAAATTTTTTTCCTTTTAAAATCTTATCTTACCCGTCTATTGTCTAAAGAGCTTATAAGTTGCCATTCCATCCTAACAACAGGTATCAAGCCAAACAAACTGAAAAATCAACAACTCTCCTTGAGCCATAAGAGAAATGAGGTCACAGCTCAAACTGTTGCTCCCCAAACTGGAGAGACAGACAAGGCGAATACAGAGACTCACTATCCACTAAAACAGAAATTTCTTTTAGGGACCAACACCAGATAGGAAAATCTAAACTGTAATTGGTGAATTGCTGGTGGGGTGAAAGGTGAGCAAGCCTGAAAGGTAAAAACTCCAGGAGGTGCCAATCATTCAGCAACCCCACACTTTGGTGAGTTTTAATCTCCTCAAGCTCTACCACATTCTCACAATGAATATTGGAAGAAAAATTCCCTTCTGCTTCTGGTAGAGGAAAATAAACCATTTTGAAATATACTAAAGCTTCTGTTCTTAACAAGGTGTGCCCTTAGGAGAAACGATTTAACCAGCTCCTAACCTGCTAGAGTTTTATGAGTTCTTACTGGCTTGTGGGAACAGAAATACCCAACTCCAGCTGGCTCTAGCCTTCTACGTGGAGGAAGACAAATATTTAACTCTAGCCCCTGCTAACTAACCATTCTTCCCCATCTAAGAGGTGGAAAAAACTGAGAAGCATGCGTTAAGTTCACAGTCCAGAGGGAAAAGCTTAATAAAGGGTTGAAACCTAATCATAAGACTATAGAACACATCTCCTCCTCCTATACCTTACCACAACATTATTAAAAACCTGTTTATACAAAGTTTAAAATAATTATGACTAATATTCTAAGAGTTCTAATGGATAAAATAGACAACATGGAAGAAGAGGTGGACAATATAAACAAAGAAATGAAAATTCTATGGAAGAACCAGAAAATGCTAGAGATCAAAGACACTGTAATAGAAATGAAGAATGCTTTTGCTGGACTTAGTACTGGACACAGTTGTGAAAAGAATCTCTGAGCTTGAGGATTTCTCTAGAAAACCCCGAAACTGAAAAACGAGCAGAAAAAAGACTGAAAAATTAGAATAGAATATCCAAGAACTGTGGTACAACTACAAAAGGTATAACAGTCATAGTGGGAATACCAGAAGGAGAAGAAGGAAGAGGAAAAAGAACAGAAGAAATATATGAAAGAATAATGGCTGGGAATTTCCCGAAATTACTGAAGAATTAAACCACAGATCCAAAAAGCTCAGAGAATGCCAAGCAAAATATCTATATCTATATCTATATCTATATCTATATCTATATCTATATCTATATCTATCTATATCTATATCTATATCTATATCTATATCTATATCTATATCTATATCTATCTATCTATCTATATCTATATCTATCTATATCTATATCATCTATATCATCTATCTATCTAATGTATATTATACATACATATGTACATGCCTACATATATACATACCTAGGCATATTATTTTCAAACTACAGAAAATCAAACATAAAGAAAATACCCTAAAAGAAGCCAGAAGGGGAAAATATATCTTTCCTATAGAAGAGCTAAGATAAGTACTTCAGTTCTTCCTCAGAAACCATGGCAAGCAAGTAAAGAATGAAGTGAAATATTTAAAATGCTGAGAGAGAAAAAAAATTTTGCCATCCTAAAATTGTGTATTCTGTGAAATTATCCTTCAAAAATGAAGGAGAACTAAAGGCTTTTTCAGGTAAACCTTCAAAATAGAGAGAATTTGTTGCCAGTAGACCTGTCTTATGAGAAATGTAAAAAATAAAAAGTCCTTTAGAGAGAAAGATAATGATACAGGTCAGAAATTCAGATCTACAAAAGAAAAAAAAAAGAGCATCAGAAAAAGGAATAAGTGAATAAGGAGCAGAGGAGCCTAAAGCAAACAATATGGAATATGCCTCTTGTAAAAGTACAACCATAAATTTTCCACTAATTATGGCTGTGAGGAATCACAGAACCTCCAGATACGTATATTTCCTATAGCTGAGGTCAAAATCAGAGTAAATAATCTAAAGGTTTTTTTCTGTAGTCTTTCTGGGTTGTGCATCTCAAGTCCATTGACACAGAGGCTGGAAAGTTAAGATAGAGAGAATGGAGATACTGTAGCTTGAGCTACTGTTCCTGTTGTTTCAGATTGCAACAGCCTTCATTGCTTGCCAATATTTTTTGTACTGAAATAGGGCTTCCATTCTCCAAGAATGAAGAAAAAATGGTTAATATGAGGTTGCTAACCCTGATTATTCAGAAACAGTGGGAGATCCAAGACTTTTTTATTTTGAACTATTTAAAAGAAACTTTATTGAGGTATAATTGACATAAAATGACCTAAAGGAATTTAAGGTATACAATTTTTTTAAGGTATACAATTTGAAATGTTTTGTTATACATATATACCCATGGAACTATTATAATCATAAAAGAAGGAGGAATAGAGATCTTCCTCAATTTGATAAAGAATATCTATAAAAAACCTGTAGCTAATGGTAAAAAAAATTGAAGCTTTCCCACTAAGATCGGGAATAGAATGTTCCCTTTCACTACTGCCTTCCAACATTGTTCTGGAGTCTTAGCAAGTGCATTAAGACAAGAAAAGAAAAAGAAAAGAGAAGAGAAGGGAAGGGAAGGAAAGAGAACGGAAGGGAAGGGAAGGGAAGGGAACGGAAGGAAAGGAAAGGGAAGGGAAAGTAAGAGAAATTATACAAACTGGGAAGGAAAAAAAAAGAGAAGAGAGGGAAGGGAAGGAAAGGGAAGGGAAGGAAAGAGAATAGAAAAATTGTACAGACTGGGAAGGAAGAAGTAAAACTGTCTTTATTCACAGATGACATATTATATATGTAGAAAAAAAATAAAAGAAGTGACAAAAAAATTCCTGGAGCTAATAAGTGATTATAACCAGTAAATATAAAAAGTCAATTGCTTTGTTATATACCCACAATAAACAAATGAAATTAGAAATTAAAAACACAATATCATTTACAATAGCATCAAAGCAGAGAGAAAAATCTCTGGTCTAGATCTAACAAAAAAGGCATAAGATCTATATGTGGAAGACTATAAATCTCCAAAGAAAGATATCACATAACTAAATAAATGTAGAGATATTTTATGTTCATGTATAGAAAAACTCAATATCATCTAGATGTCAATTTTTCCAAACTTAATTAATCTACAGATTCAACGCAATACCAATCAAAATCTCAGCAAATTATTTTATGAATATTGACATGATTTGAAAATTAATATAGAGAAGCAAAAGTTGGAGGATATTATCTGACTTCACGAGTTACTATAAAGATACAGTAATCAAGCAGTGTGGCAATAACACTTTTTAAATTGGCTTCTTTCACTTAGCAATATGCATTTAAGTTTTCTCCATGACTTTTCATTTCTTTTCAGTACTGAATAATATTCCATTGTCTGGATGTACCACAGTAATTTATTCATTTGCATACTAAAAGACATGTCGATTGCTTCCATATTTCAGCAATTATGAATAAAGCTGCTATAAACATCTGGATGTCTTTTCAACTTTTTTGGGGTAAATGTGACACTTATACTTTAAATTTTTTTCTTGTTGTATTTCCCTCTTTATAACTTGTAAGTACAACATTTAATTAGTTATAATGGGCAGTCTTTCCCCCCATTTTACTAAGATATAATTTATTTTCACATTTTATAGGTTAACCCAGTACAATGTGATGATTTGTTCTATGTATATATTGCAAAATGATTACCACAATAAGTTTAACACATCACCTCACATAGTTATAATTTTTAAGATCTACTCTATCAGCAATATAGTATTTTCATGATGATGTACATTACATCCTCAGAACTTATTTGTCTTATAAGTGGAAGTTTGTATCTTTAGACAATCTTCACCCATTTCCCCCATCTCCCACCCCTGCCTCTAGTAACTACCAATCTGTTCTCTGTTCTGAGTTTTTTTTCACAGGTTCCACATGGAGGTGAAGTCATGTGGTACTTGTCTTTCTTTGTGTGACATTTTGTTTAACATAATGCCTTCAGGTTTCATCCAAGTTGTCACAAATGGCAGGATTTCCTTCTTTTTTTATAGTTGAATAATATTCTATAGGGTGTGTGCGTGTCTGTATGTCGCATTTTCTTTATCCATTCATCCATCAGTGGACACTTGGGATGTTTTGTCTTGGTTATTGCAATGTCTTGTTCCATGTTCCATGTCTCAGCTATTTCAAATAATGTTGCAGTGAACATGGGATGCAGATATCTTTTGAAATAATGGCTTCATTTCCTTTTGATATATACCCAGAAGTAGAATTGCTGGATCATATATTATTAATCTTTTGAGGAACCTCCATACTGTTTCCATATTGTCTGCACTAATTTATATTCTCACCAACAGTGTGCAAGGCTTCCCTTTTCTCCACATCTTCACTAGCACTTGTTATCTGTCTTTTTGATAACAGCCATTCTAACAGGTGTGAGGTGATATCTCATTGTGATTTTGATTTGCACTTTCCTGATGATTAGTGATGTTGAGCATTTTTTCATGTACCTGTTGACCATTTGAATATCTTAATTGTAAAAGTTTCTATTCAGATCCTTTGGCCATTTTGAAACAGAATTATTTGTGAGTTTTTTGCTTTGTTTTGTTTTTACTGTTTTGCTTTTGCTGTTTTGCTATAGAGTCATATATATTTTAGATACTAACTCCTAATCAGATATTTGGTTTGTAATATTTTCTCCCATCTCCAAGGCTGCCTTTTCATTTTGTTGATGATTTCTATTGCTGTGCAGAAGCCTTTTAGTTTCATGTAATCCTACTTTTTTATTTTTGCTTTTGTTGCTTGTGCTTTAGGTGTCATGTACAAAAGTCATAGCCCAGACCAGTATCAAGAAACTTTCCCTATTTTTTTCTTTTAGGAAGTTTATGTTTTCAGGTCTTACATCTAACTCTTTAATCCATTGCAAGTTAATTTTATGAGTGGCCTAAAGCAGTGGTCCCCAACTTTTTGGCACTAGAAACTGGTCCTCCTATGAGAATCTAATGCCTGATGATCTGAGATGGAGTTGACGTGGTGATGCTAGCTCTGGGGATCGGCTGCAAATACTAATGAAATTTCACTTGCTTGGCTGCTGCTCACCTCCTGCTGTGCAGCCCAGCTCCTAACAGTCCACAGATGGTACCAATCCATAGCCCAGGGATTAGGGTCTAAGGTAGGGGTTTACTTTCAATCTTTTGCATGTGGAAATCCAATATTACCAGCAGCATTTATTGAAGAGACTATCTTTTCTCTGTTGAATATTCCTGGTTCCCTTTACAAATATCAGTTACATGTGTATGAGAAGTTTTATTTCTGGGTTCCCACTTCTGTTCCATTGGTCTTTTTGTTGTCTGTTTTTATGTCAGGAAGTGTCATGCTTCCTGCTTTGTTCTTTGTTCTCAGGATTTCTTTGGATATTCAGGGTCTTTTGTAGTTTCATACAAATTTTAGGATTTCCCTCCCTACTTCCGTACAAAATGCCATCAGAATCTTAATAAAGATTGCATTGAATCTATACATGGTTTAGGCTAGTATGAACATTTTAATAATTTTAATACTTTCAATCCATGAACATGGATTATCTTTTCATTTATTTTGACTTCTTTCTTTCTTCAGTCTCTTAATAGTTTAGTGTAGAGGTCTTTTATCTCCTTGGTTAAATTTATCTCTAAGTATTTTATTGTTTTTGATGCTATTGTAAATGGGATTTTTTAAATGTCTTCTTTTAGATAATTGATAGTTATGGGCATTTTTATCTTATTCCTAAATTAAATGGAAATTTTGCTTAAGTTTCACAATTAAACAATTTTGCTGCAAATGTTTTAAAGCTTTACTTTATCAGATTAGAAATGCTTCATTAAGAGGATTTTTTCATGAATAAATTAATTTTATTAAATATTTTTCTCCATCAGTTGAGATAAATATATGATTTTCAGATTTAATTTGTGAATATGAGTAAATTATAAGAAAATATTTTCTTATGTTAAACCATCCTTGGATACCTAAACTAAACCTATCTAAATTATAATTTTTCTTTTAAACTCTGGAGGATTCATTTTGCTAATATTTTGTCTGGGATTTTTGGATCTATGTTCATAACTGACTTCTACTTTCTATTGCTATATTTTGCTAGCAAGTTAATCTCAATGATTTTTTTTCCCAATCAAAAACACTTTCTTCTGTATATTACTTTTCAACCCTTCTTAAAATGAAAAATGGAAGAAAAGTGGTCCCTGAACTTTGGGAACACATATTTTTAAAGGAATTTACAAAGATTTTATATTTTCCATTTTTTTTCTCAAATTCTAAAGCTATTTTCCTTCTTATATTTTATAGCTTTCTTTACTTCTCAATTTCTCCTAGCACTTATTGACTACAAAATTCATTTATTATTTATATATAATTTCTGCCTATTTTCTATTATTGCTTAGAATTTTATTTATTTATGCTTTTCATGTCATCCTTAAATGTATTGTAAATGCTTCTACTCACATCATAGTATAGAGCTTTACTTTGCATTTTTTTAGGAAGTCCACAAATATTTTAGTTTTGATTTGGCTTATATTAAAAAATATTATCTTAATTTAATTATTACTTAGCATGGTGATCTAAGCATTTTTTGAAAGTTCAAAATATCTTTTGAGTTCATAAGTCTTAATTAAAAAAAATTTTTTTTATCTCCTACCTTCATTTTTGACTGACTTTCTACCTCTCTTTTTTATCTAGCACTCTTTTCTATCTCCCAGGAGATTGTGAGCTAACACTTCTACATGGTCAGATAGTATGGTCTTTGATTGGGTCACTGAGGTCAATATCAGAGGAATGAAAAATGCTTTTGGCTATAACATTTGATTATTCTAATCCACACTACATTTACTTATACCTAAAAGCATGATTGCCGACAAAATTTCATTGTATCCTGAATGGCTTCTGAAGGTATATTGAGTATCTCCACTTTAAAGGCAACACAAATCTTCCCAGTGGGAAAATAAATGATTGAATCTCACCTCATTCCAAATGAATTAGAGTTGGCAGGCTTGTGTGTCTGGAGCCGACTTACAGTACTTGATGCTAAAATGTAGCCCCTTGTAGTAGTTATAATAAATTAAGGTTTCTATCAGAGACCAAAATCATTAAAGTTAAAAGAAAAAATATATATTGCTTCCCTTTATATTTTGAGTTCTCATAGTAATTTTGGTGTTTAGCAGGTTGACAGCACAAAATAGACAAATTCAATATTTTAGGATACTGTGCCAAATTTCATGTGTAGAAGCCTGTGAGTGTCTCACATTAAGCTGTGAGTTATAGCAATGAAGGTCTAGAAAGTGAAAAATGAAATATTTTTTGAGGCGTGTTGGGCATACAAGTTCCACAGTTCCCCCTTTTGAATGACATGGTCCAAGTTCCCCATGAGAAGCATGCTGGTGTGTTTCTCTTCCTGTACTCTTTTCTAAATAGGGAGAAGGTGTTGTTAATTTAAAAACTGTCATTCACGGGACATAAAAATGTTTTTCAGTTAAAAGTCCGGTGACAGGCAGAAGAGAATAATGACATAGGTACTCTGAGACAGGTGATAATTTCTACAGCTAATTATCATTATTTTTCTACATGGAACATTGTTAGAAACGTACAGAATAATATATGCTTTGATAAGATGTGTTTGTAAAAAGCAGCATTTTGTATTATCTTTACCAAATAAGTCTCTTATGAAAAAAAAAAGTCACAACTTGGTCATTATTGGTCTCATTCAGAGTTGGAATACGTTAGCTGAGATTATTTTTTGTCATTTTATCTATTTTATCTTTGCTATTGTGATCAAATAAAAGTAGAGAAAAACCTAAGGATAAGCAGGAAGCTATTCAAGGTATCAGTGTTCTAATATTGGATCTATTTTATGTTTCTCCTTCTTTCCTTTCCTGATAAATTTTATAGTAACCCAGGATTCTTTCTGTAATAGAGCACTGCAGCAACAGGAAACTGCTGAGACATCTTCTCAATGCCTGAAGCAGTCCATTTGTCAGTGACTGAAAATAATTTCACTGATGTGACTACTTGTCTGTCCAGTTATTTATTTTTAAAATTGTGACAAATTAAGTGGGTATCCTCTGGCTTCAAATGCAGAACCTGAAATATTAGCAGTGGAAACCATCTAAATATTTAAAAAAAGAATCTGAGAATGGCTTACATTATCTGAACTATAATTACCACAGAACCAATAGTAATGAAAACAGTAAGAGTTCATACAGCTTCTGGTGCTTGGCATTAAAGGTATGGAAATATAGATTAACTTCCTGACTTCTGAAGATAATCCAACTAGAGCTGATGCACAAAAACCAATGTATCAATACAGAACTACAAAGTGAAAGGAAAGCAGATCTATTCCAAATGTGATTTAAATCTCATTATAGTTTGAATATTCAGTGGGAATCTCTTAAGGTTTCAGTTTCTCCTTGGGAGTAAAAATGGGTTCTTAAATGTGCATTCATCTATGCTGCTAGAGTATCATTTACTAACAAATGATTGCAGCTGTACCCAAGTGGCCTAAAAATTTTAATGTTGCTTCCAGATGTGCTTAATTTATTTCCAGGGTATGATGTTTGCCATGGGAGCCTTGTGTGATTTTCTCACTTATCAGTGCCAATTTCTTGGAGGCAGGTAAAATTTGAGTCTTTTTTCTAGATGGGAAAAAGGAATAGGAAGATATTATGACTTCATTAATATTGAATAAGAAGCCCTTAACAATCCTGAGTAAAATATTAAATCTAGTGTGTACTTCATGAACTTCATGGACTTATGTTTCTGCAAGGGTTTTCTAGACCTTTCCTTGCCAATATTCAATAAAATAATAATGTCTGTCAAAATTTTTAAAAATTTAGAATTTTGAAAATTGCCATTTAAGTTTAACTCCAGTGGTTGCTTTGTTATAAAATATTAGGGCAAAACAATTCTAATTTTCAACTACTCAAAAAACTATTTAAATGTAGCTATTAACATTCTTAGAATATTGAATATGAATAATACTATAAGGTATTTATTACAGAGCAATCATATCCATTTTATTTTGGAGCACCCTAAAATAAGTAGTTTAAATGTAAAATCATAATGTATCTAGAGCAACTGTAGATAGGTATTATTAAAGCTACTTTCGTGATGTGCAAACTATACAATTAGATTTTAAGAGGTTTTTCACAAATATAATTAAGTTGTTGAAAGTATTCAAATGAATTCAATTGAGTTTAAATACTTGCTAAAATAATGTAAACTAACCAGAAGCATAGAAATCATCTTGAGAATGGTCACTTAGTATTCATACTGGAATTTAAACCTTGGTCTCATATCTTACACTTTTAGTACTTTTTCTACAATAGCATGTTGACCTTTAAAAACAATGAGAACAATTTTCCCAATACCTAAGTAACTCTATTTTTGAAGACTTTGTAAACTTAATTCCTTATTCTAGTACCAAAGTTACAAGAGAGTGTAATTTTCTCCAAAGGATTAAGTACTTATTGCCTAAAAGAATTAGAATTGCATATTGCCATAATTACCCTTGAAAGTATTTCATTATTCTTGAAAAAAAAAAAAGCAAACAATACATCTTCCTTCTTTTACATTGGTCAGGAAATCCTTAAAATCATGCGTACATTCTTTAAATAGGTTTGCCTGACATAGCAGTGTTTCAAGGTTTCTGGGATACGATGTCTGATTAATACAAATGACACGATGTTCAAATCCTTCCTATTATTGGAAGTAAAATGCTCACATAAATAAAACTAGAATATCTTGGTAGAATAAGATTATAGAGCTGAGAATTTTGTCTGTTTTGTTCACTGATGTAATTCATTCACCTCCTAGAACAATGCTAGGCATATAGCATGTTCTCAATAAATGTGGATAAATATATTGAATAAATAAGTAAAATGTGTTAGATATATGAAAAAAGTGAATGAATTAAATGTAAGTTAATAGTCTCCTAAAGATAGTTTCTAGAGATTTTAAGTTAACATCAAAATATCTAACTAAAGAATTGGTTATATGGAATTAAATTAAATAATCTTCTGAGATTTGGGTTTTTTAAAAAATATTTCTTTTGGCTTGATAATAATCTTGTGTATTTTGAATAAGGTAATAATAATTTGCAATAGTATTTTTAGTTGCTATTTATAGACTTCATTCACATTCACTGAGTTAACCAGATATTTGATACCACTTAGTTATGTTAGAAATCTGCTACAGCAAAGTGCCTACTAAAATAAAAGGTATGATGAGAAATAAGTTGTACATAAAACTCTTACAGGAGTCAAATTATATCTTTATAACAAAATATCTCATAAAGAAATTCAACCTTTCAAACTGAATATATTTAGATTTCTTATAACATGGCTTCCTCTAGTTCAAAAACTAATTAGAATGCTATTAGTAATTCAAATATTCTTGGGATAATTGCTCTGGAATAGGGTTTCCGCTGGGAAGGCTGCCTTTAAGATTCATGGTGTCATCATATTTGAGGATGCCTTCCCTGTTCTGTGAAAGTTTCATAGATTGTTTTTCCTCTTTCCCTGCCTCCCTTCCACCATTCCTTTCCTACCTTTTTCCTTCCTTCCTATTTCCTTTCCTCTACTTTCCCTCCTTCCTTTCTACTTTTCTTCCTTCTTTCCTTCCTTCCTTCCTTCCTTCCTTCCTTCCTTCCTTCCTTCCTTCCTCCTTCCTTCCTTTCTTCTTTCCTTCCTTCTTTTGCTTTTTCTTTCAATTATTTAGAGTGTCATTACAAATTTACTTATATTACTTTTATATATGCAAAAAATCATAACCTCTTTACTTCTCTATAACCACCCTGACTTCCATGATTAAGTTCCATATTGTGAGACTTCCCAAGTTGTGGAGAAAAATAAATGAATTAATTTACTTGAATAATTTCAATTCTATTAAAGAAAATCCTATCAAATAAATAGCTTCTTTGCCTAAATGCCTCACATCTTTTAGATAAAATGTTGCCTTACAGATTTCTGCTTCTCCCTTCTTATCTTTGTTCTTCTAGCATGTTTACTGAAGGCAATGATTCCATGGCAATGTTGACAGACTTGCAGCAGAGTGCAGGTTGTTTGTAGAAGCAAAATGCTGCCTTGATGTAGCTCTACCTTGTGCAATTCACAAATCAGCTATTTAATGTTGATATATCTGATATATAATGTTGATATATTAGTTAAAGCAATGATTTCAAAGGTCTTATAAAATAAAATCTCCAAGTTTTAAGTCATTAAAGTTCCATTTGGTTTGAAATAGTCTTATAGTATTGGATAATAGAGTCAAGAGAAATCAGCTATTGAATTACTGTTGTAGTTAGAAAGATAAGGGCCAAGATGGAAGTGGTGGCTATGCAAACAGAAAAAAAAAGGCAAGGAGTCCTGGAAAGATGTACCCAGGGCCGGAGAAGCAAAGTGAGTAGTTGGCCTCATTTGTCTAGCAGTTCAACTCCTAGCTTCCCTCCCTCTTCTGGGGTAGAGAGAATCAACTTTTTAACTTTTTTTTAACAGCAGTATAGCAGGAGCTCTTACTCTCTTATGTTATACATTTGATTAATTCTTCACTGGTCTGGTGGAGAAATTATGTATTTTGTTTTTAAACTGCTCCATTAAGGGATACATGTAGAATTGTAGGAGGTAGAGACAGAGCTTATATGTTAGCAAATAATTTAAAAGCATAAGTTAATTATATAAAAAACAATAACTCAAAACGCAGGAAGTGGTAGCTGAGTACCAATAAATTGAATCTGATTTTGAGTTTCAAGGGTCACAGGATGTTGAAACAGATTAGTTAATATTGGCGCCTCATTTTATAGATTGTATGGCTTAATTTTAACTGCTCAATTAAATATATTCTCCATGTGAGTTTACCAAATCATTTTATGCTTTTAATTTGAAAAATCTTAACATGTCTACATGCATATACATATACCTTAAATCAGGGGTCCCCAACTCCCAGGCCCCAGATTGGTACCAGGTACCAGTCTGTGGCCTGTTAGGAACAAGGTCACACAGCAGGAGGTGAGCAGTAGGGGTGCGAGTCAACCAGTCCCTGCTGCCAAAAAAGGTTGGGAACTGCTGCCTTAAATCATATAATTTTGAGAGTTAAAAGATGTACCAGATCTTTGAACTTTGCATAAGGACTTTACCTTGAAGCTAATGAAACTTAAATTACTTTTAAGGAAACAGGAGAGGCCCTAGTGTTACTGAACTGAAGGGGTTTGTTTTGCTTGTAAACATCAAAGCCAAAGGAGATATGAACAGGACCTTGCAGAAAAGAAAGTAGAGGTTTATTTAAGGAAATGGCACCAAACTCAGAGACACTGGTGAGCTAGTGCTCCAAGACCTGGCTCCCTGATATGCTGTGGGGCATAGGTTATTTAGGAGAAATAGGCAGTAAGTTATTTTATAGAAGATTAAAACCCCACATATAGTTGGAATACTCCAAATACTCACTGAGGTGATTCTCCTAGTCATGGTAGCTAAGGCAGTTGGTGTCATGGACTCTACTGATTGGTCAGGGCTAGGATGAGAGGCAGTTGATCATTGCCTCAGGTCCTGATGTCAATCATGGCATCATTCTGTCTGGTTTCAAGGGGATGCTGGTAGGGTCCTTTTGACTTCAAGAGTGTGGAGCTGCAAGATGTTATCTTTAGCTTGACCAAAACTCTTCTGTGGTCAACAGACTTAAGGCTTTGTTGCTAGGACTGATGCTGACCTAAGGACTTAATGAATAAGGGCATGGTTGTTCAGTATGCAGAAGCATAAGGAAAGAAAAGACACAAATAAGCCCAAGGCTAGTTTGAATGAAAGAAAAAGAGAAAAGAAAAAGTCCTTTTAAAGAAGTGAAGATTTCCAGTTACACTAGCAATGTGTCTGCAGGGTCATACAATTTGATAAAGTTTGCTAAAGTAAGGTACAATATATCTGCTCACTGATACTTCTCTTCATTCACAACTTCTTTTTTGTCAGATGGCCCTGGAATGGTAGATGGCATGTCTCAGATCAGGCCAAAGTGAAGCTAAATTGTGGATATAGTAAACTTGGGTTTAGTGGTGTATATTTACATGGTTTTAATCTTCTATAAATTAACTTACTGCCTATCCACATATAGTTGGAATACTCCAAATACTCACTGAGGTGATTCTCCTAGGTATGTAGATCCAGAAGCCTTATCATGATACAAATGTGTATTATAGTGGTCAGCATCAGAAATATATTGGTGGAAGATGAGAAACAAGGCCCAAAGTATAAAAATTCAGAAACTGGCTTACAGAAAATATTTTCAGTCATCAGATAATTAAATTTGTGAGTGAAAGATTCAATTAAAATTAACATTCCAAACAGAAATTCACACTTATCAAAAATATAGTCAGTAATACATCTTATAAAAATTCAAATGTACTCTACATTATTTTTCATTTTTGGTGGGAATTTTGAAAAATAGATTATATCAAAATTTTTGTTATAAGACACAAGCTTCTAGCAGTTCTGCAAATGGTGATTATATCTTTGTTAATGTTTCATGTTTTTTCATCTTACTAATCAAACAAATTCAATTGTTAGAAAGATTGAATTATCTTTATTCTTTTTATTTAAAAAAATTACAAAATTGTTGTTATATGAAGAAATGATAAAAGAATATGCAGCCAAAAATGGAAGAAAAATTTTGCTGAGGTGTGTCTAGAAGTTTATTAAATAAAAATCTAATGTATATTTTTTTCATTTTGCAATGTTTAAAACATTTGCCAGATTATTTTAAATTTGATTTTGCCATGATTTCCTTTCTCATTCTAAAGAAATACTCTGTTCATACTAACTTTGTATGCATAATGTAATATTTTTCTGAAAGAGAATTACCCAAATTATTTATGGTTCAGGTGCCATAAAGCCTAAGTCAACCCTTATGACTTAACCTAGAATCATTGCAGATGTGTACAGGTAGGGGTAGGGATAAGAGTAATAGGTTCATGACGGGTGAAGGCCACATCTCCATCAGTTAATTTAGCTGTCCTTATTCATTCTTTCTCAGGAGGTATAATGATAAAATGAAGTCCATCTACAATTTTTAGATGAGAGTTGGTACCTACAAATATATCTGGAAGCTAATAATTAATGGGAAGGCAGAGTAGACCATGAAAGTCAAGTGCAACTTTTTCTTTGAAATCTGGCTGTATAAAATATGCCCCCATTTGCAAAAAAAATTAAAAAATTTTGAAGTCTCTTTATTAATTTTCTATATTCTGCATTGGATTAGACCTCTGTTTCTTCTTACATACTGCCTTTATATGTAATAGTCTTGTTTCTTTCGTAGCTCAAAATACCCCGATGCCAAGGAGTGCTAGCCACACATCACCCAGGGATAGTGTTATCAGCCCATTCCACATTCCAGCTCTACAGTTAGCCTTGACTTGTGGCAATAATTCCCTATATTTCAAGGCCAGCAATTCCCTTTATAGGAGTTGCCCCCCAGAGGGTGGGAATTCTTCAAAGGTCTGATAGAGAGCTGGTGCAAATTTTTCATCTGCTTTTGGTTTGTGGGTTCTAAGCACATGGCTTCCAAATGTCACATTTGGAATGTGGAATTGAGTAATTCACAAGCATTTTGATCAAATCATTGATTTTATCCATTGTCTTCTGTGAATTAACAATACATAATGTCTGGATGTGTTCAAGCATCCCTTTCTTCTTATATAATCTTATTCAGCTGACATGTTCTTTCAAAGGTTAGGAGTATTAGCGATATGTGTGTTTTGAGAAGAAAGGTGAACTCATTAGCTTCATTTCTAAATATTTTAATAATGTTACTGAAGCCTGGGATGCCATCTTTATTCAGCTATCCCTTTTGTTTTTCTGCCACAACTTTGCACTTATAGTGAATGGCAATACATATTAATAAGCAGGCAGCTTCATAAGGCTCAGGTTAATGATGATAATTATTCCTACATGGTGTATGCTGACAGTATATGCAAAGATATTCACTTTTCAAAAGCCCCAAGGCAGTACAGATAATTCTGACACCAGGTATGTTATCTGAGAAGAAGGTTAACAATGCTACGTGATACTTGGCTTTTTTCTTTTTCTTTCTTTCTTTTTTTAATGAACATTTTAATTACCCGGGGATAATATCCATGGCTAGAATTCAGTGAGTGGGCACAGGGCCAATACTTTTCAGGAGATCCCTGAGAGAGAATGAGAATTTTAACTATTAAAAATTATAAGCTTGCAAACAGGCACACAATCTGGAAATAAATAAGTGTAGTTAAGAATTAAGAAAGGCCAACATTCTAACTCAAATTCTCACAATTGGAAGTAAATATTTAGTTTTTGATTAACTATGGTAAAAGTATGGAATTATGAAGTTCTACCTTTATTCTTTACTCTTCCCAAGTCTACCAAATTCTCTACAAAACCAAGTACTATAAGGCTTAATGACATGACTTAGTGTTCTGTTTTCTACTCCTCTGTTCTAGGTTGCTCTCCAAACCTTCATTTATACCTGAAGAATTAATGACAAGAAGTAATGACTAACAGTTCAGAGCTACATTCCACTTTTCCCCTCCAAGGGTCAATTGTCTTTTTAAAGGTATTGAAACGTTAAACCTGGTATCTTAAATAAAACACCAGCTAGGGTCTGTCAAGCAACATTAAGTAAAATTGGTCTAGTGAGGATTGTAGTAAAGCTGAAAGGGAGGCTTCTAGAAGGTGATCGGGGGGCAGGGAATCACTGCATGTCTCCAGCAGAATATTTCCACGGAGACATTCTGGTCCAGATTTGCCAAAAGGTATTTTTTCAAAAGGAGCTTGAAATATGGATTTTTATAGATTTTTCCTATATTTAAATTTTATCCGTGAACTCAAATACTGTACAACATGTCCAAGGCCAAAAATGGTCCAAAGAGTACAGTCTGTAAATTCTGCTTTGAACTGAAGGGGAGAATTTGCAATGAATATAACCACATACTCCTCTTGTTCCCAAGTTCAAGAAATGAGGATACACACTCCTCTAATGTACTTGAAACCCTCTGACCTTCTTTATGCTGTTTCATTTGTTCTGGGTGCCCATGCTGCCCTCTCCTACTCACTTTTGATGGTCTTGGTTAAATGCTGCCTTTTCTGTAAAGCTTTCTAAGGCCCTTCTCTCCCTTCAAAACATTTCTCTACTGTTTCCTTTCCTTGTGGGATGAATCCATTTTCTCATTACGTTGCTAGGGCATCTGGCATATACCATAGTTAGCAATTAACATAATGTGTACTAAATATTTGTGGGTGTGTTGCTCTCCCCAGTTACAATGTAAGGTCCATATGGGTAGAGATCTTTTTTTCTTTATCAATATCATGGAAAATAAATGTTTTCTGAGAGAATGAATGGATCACTGAATAAATATTAGAAAGCTACTTAAAGACTTAAGTATTCTCATAAACTCTCTGCCCTCTAGCAGGGGGTTTCAATACAGAAGACATTCAGTACATATTTATTAAATAAAAAATGAACATCAACCAAAGGGGGAGAATTTATTGTTTGTAGAGTTAGGAATTAGTTCATAGGCAATTCTCAGTGCTTGTACTTCTTAAATCATTTCCCACCAGAAAAAAATATATGTTTTAAAATTTTCTCTGATCCTAAAATTCAATTTAACATTTTACACACACACACACACACACACACACACACACACACACACACACGTATTAATGGCTTTTCATCATGTCCTTTTAATATTTTTCTTAGTGCTTCTTCTAATTGAGGTAACTATGTAAAAGCTTCAGTATCACAACTGAGCAGGTATTATTAAAGTTATACCTTATAGAAGGTCTAGAGCTTATAAATCTTTTTCAGAAGCCATTCAGAATGAATTGGATAAAAAAAAAACCCATCTGGCAGTACTCCATCCAATTGGTATTTAATGCACATACAGTTATTTAAAATATATTTGTTTTTACTAAAGATGTTTAGTCTGTTCATCACATTAGTGAAAATATGCTTGAGCCCTTCTGACCTGAGTCTTCTAGGAAACTGCCTTCCTGGAGTCTGATTTTAATTAGGAAATCTAGATTAATTTGAAATTATGTTAATGACTAAGTTAATAATCTCGTGTAAGGATATCACCCAAAAACTCTGCCTTTCATGTTGACAGAGGAAGATATATAAAGGTGAAAGAAATGACACTTTTATAACAGACATCTACCATGCTTATAGTCAGCTCTTCATTTTTGCAGGGATAGCATCAGTAGAAGACTAGCTAATTCTTCTGCAGATGAGTCTAGCTAGCTGAATAGTTTTGGGGACAAAATCAAATGATGTGGGCTAGTTGTTTAATCACTTGTACATTTTGCTAACAATTACTAATCAATTGTATGAGAATCAACCAGTGAATGAAAGATCTAAGTTTGCAGACAGATGTGGCTCTGAGGTAGTTCTTTAAAAAGGAAAATAAAAGTTGTTTATTACATAGTTCGTTAACAAGCTGCACGCATAGCATATCATGATACTATTCAGGAGATTGTGCCATTTTACCTAACATCAGACACTTTAACAATGAGCAGTTATGAGTCATGAACATTTTATCTCATTGGGGCAATGCATATAATGCAACCAGATTCAAATGAGCAGATTTTCAGAGTGTATTTGAATCTCTTCCTGGGGCTCAGATAGACCTGCCACTGGTGTCTCCATTTCCTTTTGTAAGCCCTTGTATATTAAGCAGTGGAAAATAAAAACAACAAACGTTATTCAGCAGAAAGATAAAAGCCCGATCTATGTAAAGTGAGACAGAAGAAATGGAAATATAGCATGTGGATTTTGCATGCTGAGCCTCATAAAATGCAAGCATGAATTTCCTCTCTTAGTGAGTGTGGTCCAACATTAAACAAGGCATGGGGCATGATTATAAGAGATAAGATCAGTAGTTGGAGAACATACAGCAAGCTGTTTTACCCACATTGAATATAATTTCACTCCTCTGATCTATTAGACCCTCTTGTTGCACATCTTTGTAGATTTTTGCTAGTTCTCAGGAATGCATTAAAAAACCCTACAGGCTATAACTAAAATTACTGAATATTTTTTAATGTCTCACATGTTGAACAGTCCTGATTTTCATTATATAAGAAATAACTGTCGATAGTGCCATTTAAATCCCTACTCTTTAGACTTGTGAATGCTAATGGCTGGGCTGTCGAACTTCAGCTTTTCCTGTAATCGTTATTCCTGGTTTCCTGTGGTGGATATGTATCGAACATAAGAAATTAGCTGCAGAGAGAATTAGAGGGTGTAAGTCTGAGTCATGTAAATGCCAAAAGCTTTTTGTGACATTTTTCAGACTTTAAAAATGGAAATATGTTATTTGCACAGTAACTCCTGATGGAATATGACATACTGCAGCGATGTGGTGAGTTTAAGATTGGGCTGCAGGCCATTAGGAACCCTCTGCATGAGAGCCTGGGGCCTGAGCAGAGGAATGGGGGGTGAGTTACTTGGAAGAAGCATGGTATTTGCTGACGAGCCAAAGAATTCTCGTTAGATCAAGAACTGCTAATGAGAATTAAGAACTTGCTTGAACCTGTTATCAAAAGTAAGGCTTAGAAATATAATTTTCAAGCTTGATGTAACTTTTGTCTTTATTCCAGATAGTCTTACATCATCATCATTATATCAGCACATGAAAAAAAAAGTCATATGTCAATTAAGGCTGAGCCCTTTAATTCAGCTGAAATAAGAAATCTTTCTTAATAGATTCTGAACCTTTGTTGGGCCCTGAGAGGCATGAAAGATGGGTATGAGGATGTACAGCAGAACTTTCTGTAGAGAAAAATGGAGAACTCTCATCTGTCAAACTGTCCTTCACCTCCTGTTCCAATCCCTTTTTGCTTTGGAGAAAGCTTATTAGGGAGGCAAAAATTGTCTTTGGTTTCACCTTGGGTTAGCAGGGTAGATCCTCTCAGAGGCTTATGTTTAATTTGGGTGATAGCCTTGCAATCCATTGAGCCCACACTCCCTGTAAACATGGGAACATGAGGGGATTCTTTTTTTTTTTCTTTTTGGGTGGGGGCAATGTAAAATAACTCAGTGGTCTCATGCTACTTTTGACATCTTTGTGCAGGGTATAATGGACAATCATGAGAAACAAGCTTGTTTAAACTTCCCTGTATTCTAAAAAATTCAGTAGTTCAGTTTTTAAAATACATGGAACCTAGAAAAATAGATAGACAATATTTGGAAAAAGAGGAGACAGATGACCAAGAGTGCTCCTGAAGGAATTTCCTAAGTATGGTTTTGAAATAGATTAGTGAAAAATACAAAATAAAACAAAACTCTATCTTTTCAAGAATGTCTTCTGGAAAACTTCTGTCCAGACTTCTCTGTGCATCCAATAAATGCATTTCTGCTTTTCTTCTTAAATTCTCAGTGATGTTAATAATGCCATTAAACCTGTTCTCCCAAAGCAAAAACGTAATTGCCATTCTTGAGAATTTCTTCATCTTCTCCCTCCAATTCATCATCAAGATATGTTGGTTCTATTATAAATCTCTTTCATTTCTCCTTGCTCTCTCCCTACTGCTGCTTCTTAGTCCTGATCCTTATTTTAGCTCAACTAGATAGCGCAGTTTTAATTGGTCTCTCAGCCTCCTGTCTCACCCCACTTCTCCGTCTTCACTGTTTACATAAATATTTCTAATTGTTTTCCTTTCCCCACCCCAACTGGGTAGGAACAGAATTATATTTAATGTAGAGCTCAGTGACAACCAAATTTTGTGATTGTAAAAAATATTAATATATGTTTTTCTTTCTCTACTTTTGCCCAAGCAGCTTGCAAGTATGTGTGAATAAAAGAAGTAATTCACTGCCTCCTGGGAGCCATAAAAACCTAAATCTTGTTTGTTTCGTCTGCTTAGTTGAGGAGCTCTTTATTTTTCTGTTGTCCATGGGAAGAAGTCTTCATCAATAGTCAAAGCCATTCACAGTTCAGGCCTTCTTTACTTCTTGGGTTTACTCACCATTTCCCCTGTGTATAACTGCCCGCAGACCAAGCTCACAGTGTTATGGCATCACAAATTATCATTCATTTTCATAATTCCAGACTTTTTTCACTTTTAGTTCCCTCTGCCTGAAATGCCTTTCCCCATCTGACAAATATCTAGTCATTCTTTGGACCCTACCTAAATGTCATCTCTTCTATACTTTCCTGATACTCTCAATTAGGGGTTTCCTCCCTGAAGGCCCTTATACTTTGGTATGTATTTACCTCTTTATATGTCTTGCTTGACTGCGATATGACAAGCTCCTTCGTGACAGAGACTTTGTTTTATTCATCTTTGGATTTCTAACTTTTCGCATTGTATCCACAAAACAAAACAAAACATGCTGTTGAAATAAACAAACAAATGAGATGAAGATATATTTCCTAATACTGTTTCTTTGTATCAATTTTCCAAAGCAGTGGAAATTTAATACATTGAATACACTGTATATTGCCTGTACAGAATATGATCCAGGAAGCAGTAAATTCATACAATGAGCATCTGCATTTTTCCTTGAACAGAATTTCTGCTCACTTTGAGGTTTACCCATCAGTGTCATTTGAAGCAACATTATTCTGCTAACAGGTGCCACTTTGTTGAATTCTATTAGAGAATTTCACTACAGGTTTAATTATTGCTCACCCTAGTGTCAGGCTGCTTTCCTTTTATTAACTAATCATCTACTGGCCCAGTGGGGTTCCTGTAGCCTCCAGGCTTCTCAAGATATGTCAAATCAGATTATCTACCTTTATTTTACATAGATTAAAATTTAAATCTTTTCCAAACTCAGTGAAGAAACCAGCTCCTACTGCTTAATATATGTAAACTATACCAAAGCATGCATGAGCTTTGTTAATTAGTTTTAGAAAGAAAGTTAGCATAACAAGTGTAGTACATAGATATATTTAATGACATTTTATTTACCTTACAATACAAGGGTATTATAGTGTTACAATGATTTCTAAATACCAGTTATGGAATAGAGATCATGAACTGGCCTTTGTAAACACTATCGTAACAACGGCATAGTTCAGAACTTGTTTTTATTTCAACAGCTTTCAGGAAAAAAAGTCTATGAATTGAGTTGGCACTGAAGTAACAGTAACAGTTATATGTTAACTGTTTTGTTGCTTTCAAATTGATATGCTAAGAATGACTTATAAAAAGCCTAGCTTTTTAGGAGCCTTTCATGTTGAAATCTTCTGAAACTTAAAGGTGAGGTATTTTCAAATATCATGAAGTGCCACATGGCATAAAATATGTCAAAAGTATCTTCTGGTTTTTAACCAGTTTGAAAATGGAGTTCAGTGTTTTATGATCTTTTGGAGTATATTTGAGTTACTTTAAGTTTATATTCTATGAAGCCTAGTGATTATATATCATAAAAAATAAAGCTTGCAATCTTTTTTTTCTGTCTTTGGTATAAGTTTTACATACAGATCCAATATGTGGTTAATAAAGTGTTAGATCTTTTCTATTAAGTATATATGATTAATGAAATTTTTTAGATGAATTAGATCAAGAAACCTAGGAGTTACATAATTTACTCATGTAAATGAAATAGCTGGTGCAAAGGTAAGAGTAGAATTTGTGGTTTCTTTTAATTCCCATATTTCATTACCTTTAACAATTAATAATTGAATCTACAAGTAATTGATAATCAGAAATTATTTGTTTTTCCTTGTTTCTGTAGCACTTAGACTTTTTAAAAAATGTGATAGCAATTTTTGACAAAATTTCAGTTTTATAGCAAACTTAGGAAGGAGGGCCAAACTAAAAATATACCTGAGTTTTAAATTCTCTCCAATGTTACTGGGTTGTTGTTTGGCTTGATTTTTCTCTTGAATTCACCTGAATATTAGAATAAGAGATTTGATGTTTCTGTTTTCTTCATTTTTGTTATTTAATTTTTTACCAATAAAGAACTTTTCAGTTATCTTACTGGTGTGTAAACTCTGAATGCTCTTTAAGTTCTTTCTGTGTATTTTTTTGTTGTTATTTATTCATTTATTTGTATGTATATGTGTTTTAAAATCTTTTTAATGAAGGTTTGATTCCCTTTTCTCATACTCTTGAGTACATGTTTTTACAACTGCCCTGAGTTCATACTATTAGCATTTTTTAAAAAGTCAATTTTAAGATATAAATACATACGATATACAGATTTAAAATAAATTCCAATAAAAAGTTCATAGATGTGTACATACATATCTCTAGGCAAAATATAGAACATTTCCATCACCTTAGAAAGTTCCCTTCTGCTCCTTTGCAGTCAATATCCAAAATGCCTCCTACCTCAGACAAGTTTAATTTCTATCTCCATTAGTTATTTTTGTGTCTTTTTGAATCTCACACAGATGAAATCAGAAAGTATATATTCCTCTGTCTCTGGCTGGTTTTGCTGGACATAATTCATCCGGGTAGTATATATCAGTAGTTTGTTTCATTTTATAGCAGAGTAGTATTTTATTGTGTGAAATGTAACTCGATTTATTTATCCATTTAACTGCCCATAGGCATTGGGACTGCTTCCATTTCATGGTCTGTTATAAATAAAGCTGCTCTGAATATTCACATACATGTCTTTTGTTGGCTAACGTGTTTTAATTTTTTTGGTAACTATCTAGGAGTGGAATTGTTGAGTTATATAAATGTTTAACTTTATAAGAAAATGCTAGATTGTTCTCCAAATTGATTGTTACCACATCATACACACATTGGCAATGCATGAGAGTTTCTTTTACTCTATATCCTCATCCATACTTTTTGTCAGTTCTTATTTGTGTGTAGTATTCCATTGTGATTTTCATTTGTATTTCCCTGGCAATTAATGAATTTAGCATTTTTTTTATGTGTCTGTAAGCATATCTTATGATGTGTCTAAATCTTTTATTCATTTTTTAAAAGTTTGTTGTTTTCTTGTTGAATTCTAAAGAGTTCTTTTTGTATGTTCTGAATACCTGTCCTTTATCAAATCATGTATTGCAAATGTTTTCTCCTAGTCTCCTTTTTTTAAAGGGGCTTTCAAAGAAGGGTTATGATCCATTTTGATTTTATTTTTGTGTAGTATAGATGCATTTTGTTTTTCATTTTTGTTTTTTTAAAACCTAGTTGTTAGTACACAGAAATACATTTGATTTTTGTATATTTGTTTCTTGCAAACATATAAATTTGCTTGATAATTCTAATAACAATTTTAAGGATTTCCTATTAACACAACTGTGGTGTTTGGTAATACAGAGAGTTTTTGGTTTTGCTTTTTTTACACACTTTTGTTTCACCCATCACCCTATCACTTCTTTCTCTGTACCTGTGAGTTGGTTTCTGCTTTGTGTTACTCATTTGCTTTATTTTTTTCTTAGAGTCTACATATAAGTGAAATCATGTGGAATTTGTCTTTCTCTGACTTATTTCATTTAGCATAATATCCTCTAGGTCCATGCATGTTGTCACAAATGGCAAGATTCCATTCTTTTTTATTGCTGACAAATTATCTCATTGTGTACGTGTATGTATGCACCACATCTTTATTCATTCATCTATTGAAGGATACCTACATTGCTTCCATATCTTGGCTACTGTAAATAATGCTGCAATGAACATATGGATGCATATGTCTTTTCAAATTAGTGTTTTTGGTTTGATTTCCCAGAAGTGGAATTTCTGGGTCATATGGCAGTTCCATTGTTAATTTTTTGAGGAATTTCCATACTGTTTTCCATAGTGACAACACCAATTCACAATCCCACCAACTGTGTGTGAGGATTCCCTTTTCTCCATATCCTTGCTATCACTTATTTGTTGACTTTTTGATGATAGCCATTCTGACAGGTGTGAGGTGATATCTCTGTGGTTTTGATTTGAATTTCCCCGATGATTAATGATGTTGAGTACCTTTTTCATATGTCTGTTGGACATCTGTATGTCTTTTTTGAGAAGTATCTATTCAGGTCTTCTGCCTACTTTTTTAAATGGGATTGTTTATTTTTTGTTGTTGTTGAGTTATACGAACTCCTTATATATTTTGGATATGTAATTTTCAAACACTTTCTGACATTCAGTAGGTTACCTTTTCATTTTGCTGACAATTTCCTTTGCTGTGCAGAGCTTTTTAGTTTGATGTAGTCCCACTTACTGATTTTTGCTTTTGTCATCTTTGCTTTTGGAGTCAGATCCAAAACATCATTGCCAAGTACTTACTGCCTAAGTTTTCTTCTAGGAGTTTTATGGTTTCAGGAATTACATTGAAATCTTTAATCCATTTTGAGCTACTTTTTGTGTATGGTGTAAGATAGTGGTCCAGCTTCTTTTGCATGTGGCTGTCCAGTTTTCCAAACACCATTTATTGACAAGACTGTCCTTTCCCTATTATATATTCTTGGCTCCTTTATCATAGATTAATTGATGATATACGTATGTATTTATTTCAGGACTCTCTACTTTGTTCCATTGATCTATGTGTCTGTTTAAATGTCAATATCATATGTTTTGATTACTATAGCTTTATAATATAGTTTCAAATTAGGAAGCATGATGCCTTCAACTTTGTTTTTTTATAAGATTGCATAGACTTTTTGGGTCTTTTGTGATTCCACACAAATTTTAGGGTCGTTTGCTTTATTTCTGTGAAAAATGTCATTGAAATTTTGATAGTGACTGCATTGGATCTGACTATTTTATTTCATTTTCTCTCTTTGCATATCAATTTTTATTTATTTTATTAAAACGTTGCTAGTTATTCTAGAGTTTGCAATATATTTTAACTCATCTATAAAGTCTATCATCAAATCACACTTCACAAATATCTCTGGCAACTTTTAATAGAGTACTTCTAATTTCTCTATCCTATCCTATATAACATTACTGTTATTCCTTTCATTTATCCATATGCCAGACTTTAAATAAAATATAAGTCCTTTAGGTCAATTAAAGTTAAGAAAAATGAAAGATTTTGTTTTACCTTTATTTTTTCCTTCTCTTACATTTTTCTTTATGTAAGCCTACTCCCTCATTGCTGATCTATATGATTTTTGTTCTCTTTGAAGAACTTTTAACATTTCTTGCAGAGTAGGTCTGTTGGTGATGAATTCCCTCATTTTTTGTTCATCTAATAAGACTATTTTAGCTACACTTTTAAAGAATAATTTTAAAGATAATTAGTATGCTTTTTCTTTAAATACTTTAAATATTTCACTCCATTTTATTCTTGCTTGTACAGTTTCTGAAGTAAACTCTGCTATAATTTTCTTTTTTCTTCTCTTTAGGAAAGATTTTTATTCCCTTTGGCTTCATTTGAGATTTTATTTTTGTACTTGGTTTCCTATATTTTGAATATGATGTGCCAAAATGCAGATTTTGGGGGTATGCCCTTCTTCCTTATCTCTGATCTTCCTGAATCTGTGGTTTGGCATATTTCATCGATTTTCTAGCTCTTGGCCATTATGGAATATTTTTTTGTTCTGATATTTTTTTTCCTTCTGTCCTTCCAAATATATATATAATGTTGCACCATTTGAAATTCTCCCACATTTTTTGTATGTTTTCATATTTTTTTCTCCACTCTTTTCTCTCTTTGCATTTTAGTTTGAGAAGTTCTATTAACCTATCTTCAAGCTTACTGATCATTTCTTTGGCTGTCTCCAGTCTATTGATGAGTCCATCAAAGGTATTTTTTATTTCTCTTACAGTGTTTTTGATTTCTAGCATTTCCTTTTGATTCTTTGAGTTCTCATTCCAATGCTAGAGTTAAAAAAAAAATTTCCCTTTACCAGGATCTTGTAAAGTCTTTTCAAGGCTTGTTTCTATAACAAATGCCTGGAGTAAGCATGATATGGAAACACTTTGAGCATATTTCATAATAGTTGCATTGCCATTATCCCTTGCTAGAGTAAAACATACATCTTTCTTGGCACTTCACCAAGAGATTATGGCAGGGTTTATAAAGTGTAAGTTAGAGGCCACTGCCCACCTTTACCCCAGCCCCTGCCAAGACTGCAGCCCTAAGTTGTTTCTCAAACTAATCTACCCTCTAGCAATTTGTCAAATTTACCATTTAGTATTCCTACCACTTTATGAGTCCAGTGGCTTTTAATCCAGGAATGTTTACCTCAGCTGTGACTCTGGATTTGCCTGTTTCTAAAGATTTTGTGGTGGCAGATTTTCCTGTTACTTCATTTCTCCCACGGGTCCAAAGAAAGTCATTGATTTGTAATTTGTTCATATTTTTTCTTGTCGTTTAAGTATGGAAGCAACATCTTCCAAGGTCTTTCATGTTAGAGTTAAAACAAGGAGTTCTAATTTTCTATTCTTATAATTTTGTTAATCTTTATTATCAGAGTTATATTGTCCTCATAAAATAACTTGGAAAAAAGTCCTTCCTCCTCTATTTCTGAAATATTTTTGTAAGTGTAACATTTTATCTTCCTTAAATGGTTGATAGAAATTATTAAATTGTCAGGTTTTCTTTTTAAAAAAATATTTGATCATAAATAAAATTTCTTTAATAGATATAGAGCTTTTCACATTTTTCTATTTCTTCTTCTATCAGTTTTTTAAAACCAAAACTGTTTTGTCTTTTCTTTTTCCATTTTATTGTTTAATTTACTGGCACAAAGTTGTTTTATAATATTCTCTTATTGTCTCAATGATCTGCTGTTATTTCAATCTTGCTATTATTCATTTTATTTGTTTCTATTCCTCGATCTCCATAAAGAGTTATCAATCTCATTAATTTTTTAGGGAACCAACTTTTGGATTTGTTAATTTTCCATATGTTTGTCAATCATAGATTTTTATTCTTTATTAATTTTTTTTTACTTTGTGTATAATTTACTCTTTTTTAAAAATCTTATTAAGGTGGCAAATTAAATAATTTATATCTTTATTCCCTTGTGATAATGGCATTTAAAGCTATATATTTCATTTTAAGAACTGCTTTAGCTGCATCTCATAATTTTGATATTTTACTTTCATAATTATTCAGTTCAAAATTCCCTTGTGACTGTTATACTGTTTTAGAAATATCTTGTTTAATTTCCAAATATTTGAGAATTTTCTCTATATATTTTTATTAATTTCTAATTAAATTCTTTGTGATCAGAGAGCATACCCTATAAGATTTAAAATCTTTTAAAAACTATTGAGATTTATTGCATATATAGGTACATGCTTTATCCATGTTTTGTTAGCTCTTCACAAGAATTGGTTTTCTTCAGTTTTGCGTTAATAACAATTAGGTCAAATGTTTGATAGTTTTCACATCTTTTATATTTGTACTGTTTTTATATATTTGTTCTATTAGTAACTGTGAGAAGAGTGTTAAATACTCTCTACTATTATTGTAGATTTATCTGTTTCTCTCTTTAGTTCTAACAGTTTTTGTTTCATATTTTTGGGTGCTTTTCTATTAGGTACATATTTAAGCTTATTATATATTTTATTAATCAACCTTTTTATTATTACACATCTCTATTTCTCATAAAAATATTTGTCTTGAACTATATCTTATATTAATATAGCCATATTGGTTTTTGAACGCTTACTGGTGTATGCTATATATCTTCTATATTTTTACTTTTAATATCTGTCTATTTCTAATGTCCTCATTTATAGAGAACATAGAGTTGAGATTTGTTTTTTAAAACCAGTTGTAAAATATTCACCTTTTAATTTGAATGTGTAGTCCAGTAACTTATAATGTAATTATTAGAATGGTTGGGTTAAAGTCTATTATTTTGAACTATACAATCCATTCATATAATCTGTTTTTTTTGTTTCTTTGTTCTACTTTTGATGTCTACTTTTAGCTTAATTAATATTTCTAATTTTATTTTTTCTCATGCTTTTTAGCTGTGTCTTTATATCATTATTTTAGAGGTTGCTCTAATAAATACAATATGCATCTTACTCTCATTAGAGTATTTAATACTGATCATTCAATAACTTGCATATCACACATCATGTATGTAAGACTCTTACAAACATACACTTACGACCACTATCATTTGTTATAATTTGTCAAATATTTTCATTTTACATTGGTTATAAAGCTCCTTATAATTATACTATTTTCACTTTAATGTTTCACTTGTTTTTAAAGAGAAATTCACAGAAGAAAAAAGGAGGTAATCATTTATATTTGCTCACATATTTAGTATGTCTTTTGGCTCCAGTATTTTCTGATGAGAAATCAGTTATATTCATATTGTGGTCCTCTATCTGTCATGTATTGATTTTCTTTGCCAGTTTTCATTTCTTTGTCTTCTTTTATCTCTGGTTTACAGAAATGTTATTATGATGTGTCTGGGCATGGTTTTCTTTGTATTTATTCTGGGTGTAATGAGCTTCTTGGATCTATAATTTGACTTTTTTCCCCATCAAATTGGTACAACTTCAACTATTATATCTTCAAATATTTATTTCATACCATTATACCTCTCTTCTCTCTTTTTGGGATTCTAACTGCAGATGTTTGACTGCTTTAAATTTTCCCACAGGTCACCGAAGAGCTGTTTCATTTTTCTTGTATCTTTTTCTCTATGTTATTCAGACTGGATTTCAATTAAACTGTATTGAAGTTTCTGACCCTTTCTTCTTCCATCTCAAACCTGCTGTCAGGCTCATCAAAGTTAAATTTTCATTTCAGATATTGTAATTTTTTATTCTAGATTTCAATTTGGTTCTTTTAAAAAAGTTTTCTTTCTCTTCTGAGAATTCTCATCTCTTTACTCATTATGGCTATATTTTCTTTTAAGTGTTTAAACATCTTTGTAGTAGCTATTCTAAATTATCATCTGTTAATTCTGTTGTTTGTATCATCTTGAAGTTTTTTTCCATTCAGTGCTTCATTCCTTTATGATGGGTTATATTTTTCTACTTTTCCACATATTTATTAATTTTTTGTGTTGGTTTTAGAACTCTGTAGGTAGGTTATTATAAATAGTATAGATTATTTAGTCTTTTTTAAAATAGTGAACCTTGTTTTGGCAGTTTATAATTTTCTGAGAGGTTCCTAGATTTTATCAAGGCTTGGCTTAGGTTTTGACACTCTTAAGATGTAAATTTTCTAGTGTTTCAGATGAATGCCAAGGGTTTTGATGAGTTCTTTAATCTCTGGTTGGGCTAGAACTTGTCTTCCAAACTGTGCACTATCTAGTATCTTTGCTTTGCTCTCAATCTTGTAAGCACCATTGTCTGCTAGACCATTCAGAATCTTGCTCTTTATATGTATAGTACAGCTCTTGATCCAAAGACCTCACACAGATTTCTGGGACCACTCTTTTTCCCTGCTCAGTTCCCTCTAATACCTCATCCTGTGAGTTCCAGTTGCTTCCAGCAACCCTAAATTCCAAACTTTGCCTCCTCATTCAGGTGGAATTGCCTTGTTTCTGTTGGTCTCCAATTCCTTAAGTTGCTTTAGAAAAATTGCTCTTAAATGGAAAGATGAGGTAATCATGGAACTCACTTTCTTTCTTTCAGAAGGGAAGTCCTGTACTGCCTATTGTCCAATGCCAGGTAAGAGTCACTTCATGTACTTTGTTCAGTTTTATAGTTACTCACCATGTAATAGGTAGCTCTGACACAAGTTAATCTTTCATGTTTGGAAGCGAAAGTCTGACATTGTTATCATTTTATATATATTTTTTTTATTTTTTAGGCAAGGCAACTCTTGGTTGACCTCACAGATTGCAAGGACCTTGTCAGCTTACAATCCCTTATCTATCTATCTATCTATCTATCTATCTATCTATCTATCTATCTATTATTATTATTATTTTTTATTATGCCTAAAGCACCTGGTCTTCCTAGGTGGTCTCCCATCCAAGTTCTAACCAGGCCTGACCCTGCTAAGCTTCTGAGATCAAATGGGATCGAGCTTGTTCAGAGTAGCATGAACATAGACTCGACATTGTTATCTTTTAAAGAGAATAACTTCTCAGCAGAACTGAAAGTGGTAATTCCAATCTTGTACAAGGAGATTAATAGATATTACATTTATTATTAGTAAGCATTGAGCATTTGAGACAACAAAACAAATATTTCATTGTCCTCAGATAAAGGTACAATGATAAGTATTATCTATTTTGGCACCATATATATATTCTTCTCTGACTGATATCTATTGTCTCATTTTGTTAGCTAAAGCGCCTAAATACAAAATGCAGGCAGTGAAGAGCTAAAACTAGAATACTTATTTGGCAAGTCAGTGCAACATTATGTGGTATAACATCTATTTCAGCATATAACAAGAGACATAAAAGTGGCTAAATTTGTGTGATATTAACATGCCCATTTTATTTGATTTTAAAACATCACATTTACAGTATCAATACTCTAAAATATGTGATTAATGTAAGAATTTTAATGAGAATTTTAAATATGAAAATTTAAATTTGGGGGGTTTCTTTCCATTGTGAATTTCTAATTTTTAGATTTATTATTATCCAGTTAGAGATTTTCAACATTATATATATTTCACAGTAGTTTTTGTATAATCAACAAAGTAGAAAAGACATGTGTTAAACATAGAATTTCACATGGAAAAGTATTTGGCATAAGATCAAGTTACAGTGACTATTTTTGCATGTAAAAAAGGTCATGTTTCTTCATTTGATCTTAAGTGAAGACTGAAGCAGCTGGGTCCCATCCTCTTCTGTTCACCCTACAGACCCAAGAGTCCTGTGTTTTAGCTGCTACTCCTAGCATTTTTTTTTAAATTTCAATTTAGTTTTTAACTCACTCCACTTCTTCTAAATATTTCTACACATTTTCTTCTCATTAATTGTGTTGGATATATACTGGAGACTATGAATTCTCTTTTCTTCTTTCTTAGTATTATACTTCAGAAAAATTTTCCCTATTAAAATTAAATTTTCTTAATTGCCATCTCACTTTAAAAGAATATCTATTTCTTTGTCCTGTGAAATTATCTGCTGAATCAGTTTCTCCCCAATCTTCAGAGTGATGTTTCCAAAATGTCCTATGTTTGGAGATCTAGTAGAAGTTTCTATATGCCTTATGTGATAGTAAAACTTTGAGAGTCATGTGTTCTGAGTGAAATCATGAAAGCTTATATTAATAGTTTCAACTTTTACCAAAGTAAATATTATTGATTATTCATCTATACTTGAATTTCATATAAGGAAAATTTGAGCTTGAGAAAGACTTGATATACTTATTTGTCTCCATTGTTTAAAGACTTAGAAAAACATTCTATTTTTGGAATAACTATTCCAAAAATCTATTAAGCATTTAATAAATGATCAATGGGTTTTAGTTTTATGAGTAAGTAATCTTAAGGTTTTAGCCACTTATTCATACTATCCATGCACTTCTAATTAAACTTTTGATTTTCTTTTAATTGTGTTTTTGTAATTGCAATTATTTTCCATAGTTCATATGCAAATACTGGCTTTTCTAGTGACTTTTTATATGTAGAATTCATTTTTACTTATAATTTAGAAAACTTAGATGATAAAATTTAATAAAAATGCAAACAGCAAAAGTACAAAATATAAATAAAACATACTGTAGTTGTGATTTCTAAAAGTTAATTTTTTAGAACTTAAGTTTATTAATCTTCTGAAAGAGAATTTGCTAACTGGTATATTACTGGACCAGGAAGACTCCAAAAATTTAAAGACAAATTAAGTAATTTCTCCACCTTAAACTGGTTTTAACAAAAGATTAAGAAAAAAATGAGATCAGCTATTTGTAGTCTTCATATTCAGCCATCCTGTGAAGTTTAAAATAACTTGGGAGTTTTTTTAAAAAATAATTTTAGAGATATTATCTTCATAACATTTTGAGTTTTGGTAATCTTTATGGGTATGCTTGTCATAAAGAGGTTAACACTGGTCACTATTATAAAACTAACTACTTGAGATGATATTGAACTGTCGTATGAGAGCTGATAAAATTAAATATTAAAATATTGTTTTGTAATCCTAAACTCACATATCCAAAAGCCAACACCACAACTTTCCATATTCATAACTTTACCCAACCAAAACTAAACTCCCTATAGAAAGCCACTTGTCCTACAGCTGTATCTGCTATGATTTTCTTCACATGTTTTTGTTCTCCAACACTGACATCATCCATAACTCTTCTCTTTCTCAATACCCTAAGTCCAACCCAGTTGAAATGCCTCTTGACTCTATCTTTGATATGCTTGTAATTTGGTGTCTCCACTGTCACTACCATGTTATAAGTTACATCACTTAGATTATTGAAATAATCTCCTATTCCTTGAATAAAGTTATTTATGGTCACTATATCTAGGCACTGTGCTTAGTTTCCATAATTACCTTAAAAGATGATTACTAGCCCAAATTTGCATATTTGGCTACTGAGACATTAAAAAATGATTTCCTTAAGATCACACAGTGTATAAATCACATAGCTAGTATTTGAACCCAATTTGCTTAATTCCATATCAGAATTTACAACACTACTATAGTGTTTAATCTTTGTGGCAATCTTAATTCTAGTAAATACAAAACTAGAGCAAAGTTAAGATAAAAACTACAGTATTAGAATTTTTTCATATTTATGAAATCTAGAAGGTAAACAAAAATTTAAAAAACAAACCCTAAAACTCAAAAGTAATTGTGATACAATTAAAATGGCAATTTTAGGTAGATAATAAAAATAATTGTTTTACTTATTTAACTTTGTTGTGTGAATGACAGGAACACTGACATATCTGTGATTTTATTCTACTCGTAAGCTAACAAGTGTGTCTACCCGAGTTTCACAGAAGCTTTCAGAAGACATGAGAATCCTGAGTTAGGAGTTATGGTAAATCATTTGTCTTTTAGAACTAGCCTTGAAAAAATCTTTCTCATATTAGTATACTAGGATATTTTAACAGCACATAAATATCTGTGGTTTAAATGAAATAAGGGCAATCTAATTTCAGCTTCACATCTAACCTGGTCAGAAATAAAGGTCAGGAGGACATTTTATACTTTTTATAGATTTACATACTTGATTAGAGTCTTCATGCTCAAATGAGAGAGTTTGAGTAATGTCCTTGTATACCCAGAGCACAAATAGGAGAATGGATCTTTTTTTATTTGTTGCTACTGACACAGCTGTAAGTAGATTCAGTCATCATTGCTTTAACAAAACATTTTGTTCAAAGCATAATTCCAAAGCCACATTTCAGATATATTTATTGAGTCTAATTTTTTAGATAAAACTAAAGTGGAATTTTGAAAAGTATCAGTAAAAATGTTCATTATGTGGATCTTGATTTGAGGGATGTTAATAAATGCAACAGTCGTAATAAGGTTTCTGAAGAGATTGTCAGACCTTTCCCCCATTCTTTATCCATTCCTTCCTGGGAAATTTCACATGCAGTGAAGTAATTGCAGTTTTTATTTTATGTTTTTATTTAGGAGTATGCATGTGACAGTCTAAGATGTCAAATAGATGATTCAAAAGGCTTTCCACAAACGGTTTCTTCTTTATGCTGCATAATGTCTGATGTGGCATTGTTGGAAGAATGTAATTTTTAAACAGTCGATATAGAAAGATATTTTTATCTTGAACCTAATTACAGTCTTAGGTTCTAAACCCAGTAAGTAAAAATCTATGGATTGACTACATCAGACTAATTTAAATATCCTGTCAGAAAATGATCTGCATTCGAAGTATAATTATTTTCCCTTTATTTCTATCACTTATTAATACTTTAGCTTTTTAAAATCAAGTAATGGTATTGGCAGAAAAATAGACATAAAGACCAGTGGAACAGAATCGAGAGTCCAGAAATAAACCCATGTTTATAAGAACAAATAATTTCGACAAAAGAGCCAAAAACATACAGTGGAGAAAAGAAAGCCTCTTCAATAAATAGTGCTGGGAAAACTATAAAGACACCTGAAAAAGAATGAAACTAAGCTGTTTCCTATCAACACACACCAAAATTAACTCAAAATATATTAAGGACCTGAATGTAAGATCTGAAACAATAAATTGCCTAGAAGAAAACATAGAAACTAAACTCAAGATCTTTAGACTTAAAGAGGATTTTATGAAATTGAACTCTCAAACAAGGAAAGTAAAAGCAAAAATAAATGAATGGGATTACATCAAACAAAAGCTTCTGCACAGCAAAAGAGACCGTCAATAAGGTAGAGACAACTATCAAATGGGAAAGTATATTTGCAAGCAACACCTCCAATAAGGACCTAATATCCAAAATATACAAAAAACTCATACAACTCAATAACAACAAAAGATACACAATCCAATTAAAAAACGAGCAGAGGACCTAAACAGACACTTCTCCCAAGAAGACATACAAATGGCCAACAAACATGAAAAGATGCTCAACATTGCTAGCTATTAGGGAAATGCAAATCAAAACCACAATGAAATACCGTCTTATACCTGTTAGAATAGCTGTTATCAACAGGACAAGTTAATAACAAGTGTTGGACAGGATGTGGAAAAAAAGGAACACTCATACACTGCTTGTGGGACTGCAAATTTGTACAGCTACTATGGAAAACAGTTTGGAGGCTCTTCAAAAAACTAAGAATTGATCTACCATATGATCCAGCAATCCCTCTACTAGGTATTTACCCTAAAGACTTAAAATCATATCTTGGAAAAGATATTCACACATTGACATTCATAGCAACATTATTCATGGTGACCAGGATGTGGAAGCAACCAACGTGTCCTACAATAAATGATTGGGTAAGGAAGCTGTGATACATATATACAATGGAATATTAATCAGCCATAAAAAGAGATGAAATACTGCCATTTGCAACAACATGGTTGGACCTCGATATAATCATGCTAAGTGAAACAGGCCAGACAGAAAAAGTTGAAAACCACGTGATATCACTTATTTGTGAAATATCAACCTAAAAGCAACAAACAAACAGGATAAAGACTCATGGACAATAGACTAGTGGGGGGCAGGGGAGAGATAGATGGGGTAAAAGGGGTCAAATATGTAATGACAGAAAGAAATCTATGGGTGGTGAACACATAATGCAATATATACATGCCTTACTGTTGAATTGTATACCTGAAACTTACCAGATTTTGTCAACCAATGTCACCATAATAAAAATAAATTAAACAATAAAATAAAGTGTATTAGTTCTATATTTTAGCTTTTTCTTGTAAAATATTAATCAAGATTTAAATCTATAAATAATTTGTACTGGATATACTGTTAAATTTGAAAATGTTTATTCTGTGTCTGAAGAATATCTAACACAGCTATTCTTTGACATTCTATAATTCTTTCTTTGACCTCCAAGATTGCCCAATGATAGATTATTTTTACTATTTGACAGGTTGCTATTCTTGCTCATTAATGTTTCAACTCTTCAGAAATACAAATCTACTCTTCTGCTTAAAGTTCATCTGCATTATGTTTTATCCTTTATGCTCCTTTGTTTTTTGTTGGTTTGACCTAGTTTTCGTTGTTTATTTTATTAAGCAGAATACTTCATAGATTCTCCATGCCATTTGGCATTTATGTATATATAGATATACATCTAATTAGATTGAAATATTTATTGCCTTTTATGCATCAAGGATATGTTGTTTACTTATGTGAGAGTATACCTCCCATGAATACTCTTCTTAAAATTTTGTTTTGCAATTTTTAAATTGATTCCTCCGATGAAAATTTATAATTCTTTTCTTGTTACCTTAAAAATATCACAAGGAAGTCATGAGTGGAATAGGAGTAAGCTTATAAATTAATTGAGAATTACTGATACTTCATAATAATATAGTCTTTGAATTTGGATGTTTTAAAGAATATAATATCTAATAATGAAGAGCTCACAAACCAATGAATAAATTAAGGATTATTGGAATTAAATGAATTGTAAAAACTTGAAAAAATATTTTAAATTTTTTTTAAAAAATCAATTAACTGTGGAGAACTTAGATCTTCAATTCAAACGTTCATATATTCCAGATGAACTAAAGATTTAAATAATAAAAACATATCTCACAAGAAAAAACTTAGGAAAAAAGTTATTTTATAAGCCCTCTAAATGAGAGAGAATCATTAAGCAGGTAAGGACTGGTGAAGGAAAATGTCAGCAGTTCTGACAATCACAAAAATAAAAAAAACATTCTTAAATGCTATTTCACAAAGCCAAACTAGAAAAAGACATGCAGCAAATATGAATAATATGATTATTACATAAGGTAGTAAACTGATAAATACTATAATCACATTAGATAAATGAGCAGAAGACATGAACAGATAATTCACAAATAATTAAATTTATTGAAAATTGTTTTATGGGCTAGCCTATAGTCTAACTTGGAAAATATTTTGTGCTTGAAAAGAATGTGTATTTTGGTGTTGTTATAGTATTCTGTAGTACTGGTTAAGTTGTTCAGGTGGTTGTTTTAGTTGTTAAAATATCTCATACATTTACTGATTTTATATTTAGTAGCTTTATCAATTATTAGATTGTGGCACTGAAGTTTCCAAATATAGTTTTTGAATTATTTATTTCTCCTTTGAAGTATGTCATGTGCTTTTTGGGTGTTGTTGTTTGGTGCATATACATTAATAGCTTATTTCTATTATCTCCTTATCATTTTGAAATATCACCTTTTATTTCTAATAAATGTTTTTGCCTTAACATCATTTTGTATGGTATTCTTGTAGCCACATCAGTATCTTAATGATGTGTTTGCATGGTATCTTTTTTTCCATCCTTTTACCTTTATCCTATTTGTAACTTTGAAACTAAGGTGTGTCTCTTATAAAGCTGGGTCTTGCTTTTTTAATCTGTTTAACAATGTCTACCTTCTGATTGCAGCATTTATTCCATTAACATTTAATGTAATTATTAAAAATAAATTGATGACATTTTTGGCTTTTACAATTAAACTATGGTGTACCTAGATATGGCTCTCTTTATGTTTATCCTACTTGAACTTTTTAAGCATCTTAATTTTTTCATTAATGTTTTTCATCAATTTTGGGATGTTGAGGCTATTATTTCTTTGGCTATTTTTTTTTTTCTGACTCTTTATTCTTTTGGGACATCCACTGTGCATATGTCAGTATGTTTGATTTTGTCTCACTAAGGAACTGTTCATTTTACTTCAATATTTTTTTCTCTGTGAGTTTTAGATTAGAACATTTCTATTGATTTATCTTCAAGTTCACTGAACTTTTCCATCATCTTGAATCTGCTTTTGAGACCATCTAGTGGGGGATGGAAACAGCTCCAGGCTGGAAGGCCTCAGTCTTCTAACACTCTTATTCAAAGTTTCAGCAATTCTTCATGAATAAGCACCTTTCAATTTATTGTTTGGTTCAGAGTTCTTAAATGGTTATTTTTGATCATAATGTCATTTTATAATTTTTTTTGAGGAAGATTTGTTAACTATTTCATGTCACAATAGCCAGAAGTCCTGCCTCAAGAACATTAAATTAAGCTGCTTAACATGCATTTTTAAAATAGTTCAGCTCCGATAAGAAAGATAAATTAAAATGATAATGGGGTTTTGTTTGCCTATAAACTTAGCAAAGATTGAAAACTTGAGAATAATGAATATCGGCAAGAATTTAGGAATATAGGTATTCCCATGTTTTCCTAGGTACGCTGTAATCAAGAACATTTATTTATTTTCTTTTTTATTGTTTCTTTGAATCTATATAAAATGTTTTAAAATTGTTCCTTAAATTTTTAAAAAAATGTTAAAATTAACATATTTAAAGAATAATTAATAAAATATATAGTAAAAAGCAAGTCTTTCTTCCAGGCTTTTCCATCCTCTCCCTGGAGGCAATCATAATTATCTCTTTCTTATGACTATTTCCAGAGATATTCTATGTATATATAAGCTTAAGTGTGCATACTATAAGCTTTAAAAAAAAGCCAAATACTTAAATATTCAATACACTATGTCTCCAGCTTGTGTTTATCATTAAGAAAATGTTTTGATGACCATGACTTGTCAATATATGGAGATATCCTGCAACAAAATCCTTTACAATTTTCATATCAGGGAAATTATAGAATTTTATTTTTTAACGACTTGCTACTTTTCCATACTTAAATCTTTTTTCTATAATAGACATTTATTAATTTTATAATTATAAAATAGACTTTATTATTAAATATGTATATCCTTGACTCATTAATTTTACTTCTATAATAGTAAGTATGAAATAATTACACATGAAAAAAATCATATGTAAACAAGTTTACAGATGAATATTAAAATGAAGGTTTTAATTAAATTTTAAATTTACTATGTACAATATAGCTCATTTATTTTAAACATATTTAAGTAGCTGTCAAAATTATGAAAAAAATTATAATAGCTAATATTTTATTGAATACTATTATTACATGCCAGGCACTATTCTAAAATCTTTAAATGTATTACCACTTTTATAATAAAAATAATTTTGTGAGATGGGCACTTTTATTTTTCTCCATTTTATAGATGAGAAAACTGAATCATAGAAAAGTTAAGTAATTTGCCCAATGAAAAGTTCATAATGATATGCAAAAGTACTTATTTTGTCATAGGTCAGGTTCCCCAGGGAAGGAATGTTGAAGGAAGAGGGGTTACTCATAAAATCAACACCAGAGAGGAAGCGGAGGAAATAAAATTTGGCTGAGAGTAGAGTTAAAATGTGATGCAGATGTAATGTGGTCACAATTAAGGCCTCTGCAGATCCTTCAGGGAGCCATAGAGCTAGAGTAGCTCTTCAGAAAAGTCCTGAATTGAAGTAAGGCCTTTACGTCCCTTCAATGAACAGTCATTGGTGAATGGGTGTGACAGCAGAGGAAGGGGGTAATTTTGGCAAGCCAGCTTTCTCTGGCTGAGCGCAAGTTTTTTGTGAGTGCCTCAGCTGAGCATGGCCACCCTCCAACTCTCTTAGCATTTGATGAGACTAGTGCTTCAGTCCTGAATGGGGGGATCTAGGCGCTACACACAATATCTACTGCATATACAATAATAAGTCTTTGTAAGTCCATATATATTTATATTTTTATCCTACATGGATGTACTATGTGTGTATATCACATGTACATATACATTTATAAATATGAAAAGAAAATATGCGTTCATAATAAGAAACAGGTAACTCTTTTTTATAATTTAAATCACGTCTAAGTACAAATATTTTATTTTAAAATAAAAGTTCACTCTCAAAACTCCTTTCAACTAGATGAATTGAAAAAAAAAACCCTCAGGTTTGTAAGATTTTTCTAATGCACATATTGGAGTATATAAAAGTTACCTCAAAGAATAGAAGCCAGAGTTTAAAAGACTACTAATTCTATATTTGAATAAGAGGGATAATTACAATCATATGTCAGGAATTTAAATATGTGTTCTTTGAACATTTTATACAATAAAATATAACTTACTTATTACTGTCGGGAAGTTTGGTAATCAGAATAATCCCTTTTGACCAATAACTTCAGACAAAATTCATTCAAAGTTAGGTAGTAAGAAGTTTTTATCATAACTAATTTGCTTTTTGAGTTATTCTAATTGAATTTTAAAATATCAGCTTTTCATTTTTTCATTTTTGCAATCTCTTCCATTGCAAAAGTATAAAGAGTCAAGAAAAGGAATAAAAGGAGACTTAAGTCAGAGAATAAAACAATCTAAACTGATGACTGGAATGGCTGCTCTGGGTGTGTCAAGAGTTCAATCTAGTGCAGCTTTTGAGCAGCTTTCAGTATACCTGACCAGCACCAAGGTGCCAACTGAGGATTGCCTTGGGCTATTGCAAAGATCATTTTCACAAATATAAACTATCTTTTATAATCTTCTCAGTTTTGGTTTGAGCTCTCTCTCATGTGCTCTGCTCTTAGGAGCTTCAACATCAATTGACACAGTCACTTTAGGCACTCTTTTCCTGTATTCCTTTTGGTGTTCTTAAAGCAATATTTCCTCCTAATGCATTTTTTCCCTTCATATCATTGGTATGCTGGGCACCTTTGATTGGGTATCCAGGAAAGAAGGCTAAAGTTTATTAATCTGACTCATCAGGATAATACATAAGCAGTAGCTTGAATAGACATGTGTGGTGAGAACATGAATATTTCAAAAGTTACATTCTTGGGTAGAAATTTATTACATTTTTTCAGACATCCAGCATAATACTGTTTTTGAAAATTTATGTTTAAAAATTTCTCTACCTTAGGAGTTTTGAAGGGGTAGATCTAAGAGATTAAAGGACCTGAAAATGCTACGGAACAGGCATATGACCTGAGCTTTGTCAAGCAGAGACTCCCCTATGCTGGACTTGAACTCAGGAATCAGTGTCACAAGAGAAAAGGACTGAGCTTGTTCTCTTTAATTGGTGGTGACAGTACTTGTGAGCTGCAGGGGCAGAGTGGTATAAGGGTGGTAGTAGAGGTAGTACTTGTAGTTATTAGTGCTCCACCTTTGGGACACATGGTAGGATTATACTTGCTAGCCTCTTTGCCTTTGAGTGGAGATAAGTGATAGTCCTGACTTATGAGTTGTGAGCAGAAATAATCATGTCAACTTCTGGCTTGGTGTGTTTAAGAGTTGGAGTGAAACCTTCTGGAGCTCTTTCTCTCTGCCAGTTAATAGTAAAATTCCAGATATTAGCTTCTATCAGCCTGGGTCCCAGAGCAGGGACAATGCAGAGCGGGGTTGTTTGTGATCTGTGATGGGCATGTAGTGTGAGTGAGAAACAGCTTTTGCTATTCTAAGTAACAGTGTGATCTTATGCATTGTGGCTGATATAGTGGTTACCACTTCAGTGTTCCTGGTGTAAAAGTGGTAGCAAAACTGAACGGTGTTCAGCCAGTACCCTTATTCAATCAGCTTTTAAGTATGGTTTTAGGCTATTTCCAGAAAACAATCATTAGCCTGCTTCTTCATTCTTTTCAAAATTTCTATGTATTACCCGCCATGCTTTTGTAGCCTCCTTTTTTTGTAGCCTCTTTTTCACCTTAAACAGCCGGAGCCAGCACAACTCTACCCGATGCAACTCCCAAATAGCTTGGTTGCCTTTGAAATCCTGCTGTGGATTTTCTTCCACAAATTTGTATAAAATCTTTGGAAGTTATTTTAATTTTAAAAATCTAACCCTCCTCCTGAGAGTAACACATTTATGTGTAAAAGATGTACAGGTTATTTTTCCCTAAATCGATCACTTTCAAGCTCCAAGGGTTTATCTTAATTCTTGTACAATAACATTTGATGAATACATATATATTCACCTAGTTTTCTTTAATCATGCTATTAACCTCAGAAATATCCCTACTGACTCTGTGCTATCTAAATTGAACCATCCTGATTTCAGTAAACTGATCATTTCAGATGGCTCCCAGGAGGTTCTGGGACTGTGTAGACCATCAAAAATTGAATCCATTTGCTGCTCATCTGTACCCAACAACTGCCAGCCAGAAGTGTGCAAACAGTGGGGAAGCATGCACCTGCCTTCTCATTGCATTGTTTTGTCTTATTCCCTAAGTGAAGTTTAGATAGGATAACATCTCATGTCATTTCAAACTCTTAAGTTCTAGGATATCTTTCCTTCATAAATAACAAGTGGTATCTCAGAAACCGTAAACATAGTTTTGTGGGCTTTTATTTTTTGATTTTACCTTTGTTCAGTTTAAAGTACAGGTACCTCCTTGGCCTTGGGTCTTTTCTCAATGGAGCAGAGTTCCTCAGTATTAGCACTATTGACATCTGGGGCTGGGTAATTCTTTGTTGCAGGGAGGAGGGTGATCTCTATCCACTAGATGCCTGTAGCACACCTCCTAAATTGTGATGGCCAAAACTGTCTCTAGATATTGATAAATATCCCATGGGAAGAAAATTACCACAGATGAAAATCAGTGCATTAGATTATCTCCATTTGGATGTAATTCTACTTTCCAAAAGAGTCATCTTATGTTTAAACTTGAGAATTTCACTCTGTAATGCCCCTTTAGTAATTCATAAAGATATTAATGTTAATTCCAAGTAAGGAAAGGGCAACATAATCCCTCATTTCAATTACCACTAAGCTTTTATCTTTGTAGGGATATAGTCAGAGGTTATTTACAAACATTTACAGTTTTAAAAACTAGTGTATCATGTCACTCTGTCTCTATTTCAAAGATTAACAGTCAACTCTTTTATAGAATTTTAGCACTATCAAACTACTTCAAACCTGAAATAACAAGACGAGATAATTTTCCTTTATCTTCTTTCAAAAAGATACAGTGATTCTCCCCTATAAATTTAAAATGTTTTTAAGTGTCTTCTCAGTAGAGAGTAAGAAGAATTAAACTTTTATTATTCTGTGTATTTAGTGACCACACCACTGTTGGTGATAAAAATCTCTGTTGTCAGAAGAACTTATTTATTACTTTTTCCTGTTCTAATTCTTGTACCCTTTAACCTGGAGGCCACTAGTATTCAAGTGAAATAGCTAGCAGGGCCCAGAGGGATCCCTGACAAATTTGTTTGGGTAGTAGTGCACGTGTACGTGTGTGTGTGTGTGTGTGTGTGTGTGTGTGTATGATGTCACCATACATCTAGTCATCCAGTACTTTTTATTTTTTTGGTGCAGGAGATAGATGTCCACACCCTAATAATCTTTACTGATAACCCTGTGACTAGAAATTGACTTGCTATCTATGATAAAGTAAAAAGGAGGCTGAGTCAGATAAAGAGGAAATGAAATAGAGTCTACAGAGAAGAAAATGAGCACAGAGTCAATAGGTGAGGAAGAAGGCTGCTGCACAGTGATTCAGGATTATTTGATCAATGCAGGGGAAAATGGAGGGGGAAATAGCAAGCAACCCAGTTGTTCAGTACCCTATCCACAAATCAGTCAGAGAGCTGTCTGTGAAATGATTAGCTATTTCATTATTGAGTGGGTAATGCTATAGTGAGAAAAACAAATGTGAATGAACCAAAACAATTCAAGTCATAAGACAATTGTGTGGATAGATATTATTTAGACCAACCATATACTCATAACAACAAAATAGTGTGAAATTATCATTTTAACATTTTTGTGAAAATGTTAAAATCACTACCCTTCAACATCATGTACATTTGGCATTAATTTTAGACTAAACAGTAAATTAAAGGGAGAGCAAAGGCAAGTGACAAAAGAGGTAAGGCTTCCTTAAAAATATAAGCATGGTTTTAAAACTGAATAAAAAGGCAGATGTCAGAAGAAAGAGAGAGCTTGAACAGGATGGTTATTCTGAAGCAGACAGACCTTTGTGACTCCTCTGAAGCCTGCCTATAACTAATAGTTGCCCCTTGGGTCTTCTTAGGGTCTCTTCATAATCATCTTTTGAAAGTAGGGTTTGCTTTTTTTCAAGTCCAGCTCAGGAATATGTTCTAACTAAATTTATTTTTTTGCTATGTCAAACTTAAAAAGAGCTGCTTTGTTTTGGTTCCTCATGAGTTTTGAAATATTTTCATCATATTCCAAAAGATATGTTTTACACAGCAGGTGTTAAGGATCCAATAAGGTCTGTTGGACAAATGATTCATAAATATGTGTTCACATGCTGTACAATAGTTGAATAGAACCACACAGATGGAGCCACCCTATTCTATTGAGGAAGTGGTATGTGTTTTCATAAAAACTGTGATACACATGGTTTTTAGCCAAGGAGCCAGACTCTGAGAAAGTTTTTGGAATAATTTACTTATGTTGTACTGATTTGTGCAGTGGGAGTGTGATGTAAATACACCCTTAATACATATTACAAAAAGGCCTGAAGGGTCTTAATAAAAGAAATTTGAAGCATTTCAGGGGAACTCTGATAAGAATACAGACAAAATGAGTGCTACTGATGAAAAAGATGTTATTTGGTATTTTAAAATGATGGAGATTAAGAAGTAAAGCTTTGATACTTGGGTGAAGGATATGTTTTAAATCATATAGAGGATGACTAAAAACTAGGTTTTGATACTGATACATCTATTTTATATAAATGTCACACTGGTGAGCAGGAGACATAACTGTTTTCTGAATGCTTAGGCAATGGGGCTATCTGGAACTTTTCTCAATTATGATTTACCTATAAATTAGTAACTGAAATGAAAGGGTTTTTGTACTCATGTACTGCATCTCATGAAGCACCTTTCTGATGATGATGTGATATTTAGAAAGCATGAAAGACCTTGCCCCACCAGTCACATGAAAACACTGTTTTGTTTGTCTTCACATCTCTCAAAGCATTTCATCGTCATTCACAATAGTGAGAAATTAGTGAAGAGGCTCATAGAGCCTGACTTGAGAAGGACTTCAAATCCTAGGGGGAGCAGTTCTAATTTTATTCTACATGCACAGAGGACCCATTAAGCAAAGGAGTGGCAGGATCACAGCTGAGCTTTGAGAAGATGATGCCAGTGGAACTAAGAAGAAGGCATTTGAGGAGTGAGAATTATGTAGTGGCATTCTTCCTCAGTCAGCTAGCTGTACACATAAATCCACTGAATGACTGATAAACGCAGGCCGCAGGTGCTCCCATGCTGTTCAGTGAATTTGCTTAGGACACTCTTGCTCATTTCATACCCACTTAACCCAAACTTAAGTTCTTAGTTCCTTCCTCTTGCCTTTAGATTGTCTTTATGCCAATTCCCAGGCCTTTGGATGAGTCCTGCTCGTCTCCTGGAAGGCTCTCCACCACATAAACCTCTGGCCAGTCATTTGGACTGTTCTTAGCCTCAAACCCCAAGTGGTGAGATAGGATTTGAATGATTATCATGATCTTTATATTCTGGCTGAGAGATAATGAGGATTACAGCAGGGAGTTAATGACTAGAAGGATTTTAGAGTCAGAGAAACAGTATTTGGTAACTACTGTAATTTAGTATGAGGAGCAGGATAAGCAGAAGCAAACCTGTCATTGTGGCCTTGAAGCATCTAGAGCAGCAGTCCCCAACCTTTTTTGGCACCAGAGACCAGTGTCCTATGAGAATCTAATGCCTGATGATCTGAGGTGGAGCTGAGGCAGTGATGCTAGCACTGGGGAGGGGCTGCAAGTACAGAGGAAGCTATGCTTCCTCATCCGCTACTCACCTCTGGCTGTGCAGCCCAGCTCCTAACAGGCCATGGTCCTCAGCCTGGGGTTTGGGGACCCTTGGTCTGGAGGATTGTGGGGACTTTAATTGAGATATGGAAGACACAAGAGCAATAGGGCTTTTAAATTTTTTTAGCATGTTAAGTTTGTTTACCTGTGACATATTTTTGTTGAGTTATGAGAGCAACTCTCTTGGAAGACACATGGCAATGAAAGTGCTTTTCAGAACTAAAATCTGAAACAACTGAAGTGGTGATACTTGCCACAAGAAAGAGTAGAATAGGAAGACAGAAGGCCAAGGATGAATACCTGAGTTTCATTCACACTTAATTGGTTATCAGAGGGAACTAAACCAGCAAAGAAATTCAATGACGATTCAGAAAGGCAAAAGGAGGGGCAGGAGTGTGTAGAGAAGGAAAGTGGAGTGCTATTTCCTTATTCTTTTTAATAAAAAGTATATAAAATCATCTGCTATAGAGGGAGCCAAGAATGAAATACATTGGGTTGGCATTTTTCAGAATAACTTATTGTTTGACTGTTTTTCTTAGTTAATTGCATTTCTTCATGGTTAATTGTGTTCTGTTAGCTTGAAAGTAAAGGCCAGTAAAGGAATAAAGCACAGTTCCCACTGAGCACAGGTGAAGGCAAGCCTTTGATTAGTGACTATAACTCTAGCTTAAGTGTTTGTCACTATTTTTGACTTGCTTGCTGGATTCATAATTTACATGAAAATGGCTAATAGGTGTGCAGCTGCTGGGTTCCTCAGCTGGCCACTTGGTGTTTTTTGGAAACTTTGCTTCAGTGAATTCTGGAAATGCTTCTTCCAGACTCCTCACTTGTGACTTCCTACTTTATTTAGCTGCCTATATAATTACTTGCTTGGAACCATGTTGCTCTTTATGATTTAAATGGTTCAAATTAGGTGATTCATATTTTGATTGGTATTGGTGGGATTTTAATTATTAGTGATATATTTCTGTTCATTAGGTCTTTATGTGAAAGTGATGAAATTTCCTAAGAAATTATTCGCTCTTATCTTTTGAACATGAAGAAAACATGTATGCATAAGTGTGTGTGAGGGAGTGAGGAAGGGAAGAGGGGAGAACGAACATAGGAAGTACTTTGGTGGGTTTTCAATTCAGTTCTTTTGGGACTACAGACAATTTTTCAACCACTGCGGTGTTCTGATGACACTATAATCAACTTTTAAAAAAAATTCATTCTTAGTATTGACTATCACTTCTGTCCTGGATAAGTTAATACTATTGCCAGAGGGTATGATTTAGAAAACTGATGACTACTAGACATTATGGAAATTAGACTCACTCCTTTTCCTTTATATGTGAGAATAGGGTTTGTTACTATAAACAACAAAACATTCACATACCACCAAAGGATCCCATTGTTCAAAAAAGCATCCAGGTTTGCATGACATGTACAACTGTTGAATTAGAGTTGGTACTAATATTACTTTAAGTACTAAAATATTTAATATAAATAAAAATTATGTACCTGTACCTATAAAACCACGTATTGGTCAGAGACCCTTCCATGTGTGATTAGTAATCATGCTCAACTAACATCACCAATATTTTAGAATTAGAAATAATATAAATAATATCAATATGTATAGTGAAAGCAAATATCATATTCATGTCTTATTAATTATATATAGGTCTTATATAGTATAGGCTGGGGGTAAGAAAAAAAGATCAATGACGAAAAATATAGTATTTGCCTGAGCAACTAGGAGAATGATACTTTCACTTAATGGGAAAATATGGGGGAAGAGAGGTTGGGGTGAGAAAAATCTGGAATTTACTTTTGCACATTTTAATTTTGTAATGATTGTTACAAATCTAAATGAGTATGTGAAGTTTAGCTCCATAAAGGTCCTGACATACTTACAGCAGAATTTTCATTACTATTATACAGAATTTCTTGAATAGATGACTGAAAGGAGTTCAGGGTAGAGGACCAGCTTGAAATAAATTTTGTCATTGTCACCATATAGGTTCTATTTAAAGTCAAGAGTCTGGATGAGATCACTAAGGAAGAGACCACAACTAGAGAACAGAAGAGATTTGAAGAAGTGTCTGAGTACTGGGTCATACTGAATGATGGAAAATAAGTAGAATGTCTATCTCTATCTCTGTCTATCACCATTACCCCTATCTGCTACATCAGTTTATCTCCATCTCCATCTCTGTCTGTATCCGTGTATACAGCTACATGGTATATTCATTTCCATGGTCTTATTCATAGCTCTTTATCTATATGTGTATATATATCTACATTCATATCTACATCTATATTCATTTCCATTTCAATATCTATATAGAAATATGAATACAAACATATATATATATATATATCAATGTATGTAAAAGCAATTATATTATATTCAATCTTTGGCTGTTTGTGTTTTGAATTTTGAAATACTCTTTGAAGATCTTTCCATATCAACATATCTTGCTCCACCTCATTCTCTTCTAGTAGCTACATAGCATTGTCTTTTTTTGAAACTTACTGGTTTTAGTAAACAGTTCCTCACTGACTGACATTTAGTTTATTTCTGTTTAGATTATTTGCCATTGCTAACAGTGTTCTAGGGAACATCACTTTCTTTACATCAGTCCACACTTTTAGGTATATACATCTGTAGGATATATCCCAATAGATGAATTTCTAGTTAAAAACATATGCATTTTTAAGTTTGACAGACCATATCAAAATGTTTTACCAAAATGTGGCTCTCTCACTAATAGTATATAAGTTTTTTAAAAAAGATGATTTATAAATTAAATGATTATTATATCATTTATGAAAATCAAAATAGTAAATGAGGTCACAGAAAATAAAATTTTGATTGATGCTGGGGCAGGAAGGTTACAATAGTCACAAAGCCCTAGGACACTGTGTGATTATGGCTTCCATAAATACCCATACAGGGTGGAATTCTACTTCTGATGTGGTAACCTCTTCATTCTAAAATTTTTATTACAATAAATATAAACCAAACCTCCAGGTAAGCATTTAGAATTTAATTGCATGATGTACTTGTGGTAATTAATTAACTCTTTGGACAAAAAAGTAAACATATATTCACACTTTATCACCTAAAATAACTTTAAATGAATTGGAGGGTAATGTACTAAAAATCAAATCAAAAGGCTGAACATCCACCATCACCATCACCACTGCAGCAGTGGCAGCAATAAAAACCACCAATCTAGGAATACTTAATTACAATCTTAAAAGAAAAGGATTTTTAAAATTGACAAAAGGTAGAGAAAATATCAATTTTAGTAAAAATGAATCTTTTGCATAAGATAATCAAATTAAATGACTCAATATTTTAGAAAAGCATATGAGAAAATATAAAAAGTAAAGATTATAACAAATAGAAAATCAAACATATCAATATATCAAAAGTGATATTTTTGAACTAAACAAACCAATATTAAGACTTAAGAAAATGGACCAAAGCATGCAAAACTATGTTAAAGAGAAATTGAAATCATAACACATATCTGGAAAAATAATGCTAATTTCACTAGAAACCAAATAAACAAAAACTAAAGCAATATACTACATTTAATCTACCAATTATAAAAATACTTAATACTGAGAAAACCATGTGGCTTGGCAAAAGTGAACAAGAATAAACACTTTTATAAATTGTTGGTGGCAATTTTTAAAAAACAATATAGTGATAAGGATAATATAGATTAACTTTGTTATTATCTTTTGATCTACATATAACTTATTTTCTCTCTCCTGAGAAAATAATGTATATATATAAAATAAAAATTTAATCATTAAAAGTATTAACAGCACCACTATTTATGAAAGCAAAAACTTTTATTCTACCTAAATATTCACTGATAAAGAGATACCTATGAATATACCTACATGATGGATTATTGTGCAGAATTTAGCATTGCTTAAGAGGATTAAATAAGGACATGGTTAATATATAATAAATGAAAAAAAGATGCCAAATCCAGTGGACATTATGATTAGCATTTTGGGGAGAAACAGACACAGCTTAAAAAAAAAGAAACACATCAAAATATTTATAGTGGTTTGGATAGTGGGTGGTCTCTTAGTAATTACTTTCTAAATATACACTTTTATATATTTGAATTGCTCATTAGTAAGTATGTACAATTTTAGGGTGAAATGAATGTTTTACAACTGTAATTTCATGAAATAAAAAATATTTTTGTTCTGTATTTAATTTATGAATTATAAAAATTCACTTTATTCTTCTTTTATGGCTTTAGATTAATAAATAAATTTTAATATCCATATTCTGTGGCTTTTCTTTAAATTCTTCATGATTGGAATCCAAGCCTTACTTGAGCAAAAAATTACATACCTGAAAGAAGCAGTCTGTGTCATTAATGTTTCCTCCTAAAGGATTTTCAGTTTCCAAGTCTTCAAACAGTCCTCTCCATCCTATTTAAGAAAGAAAAATTCTTTATTTTGTCTATATTAAGTGTCAACTTTAGCAACAGGCAGTGATGCTTCCCCTTCCACTTGAACCTGTGTAAGTGTATCCATTTTAACAATTCAAAGAAAAAGTGTAAACCATTCTCTGTGCTTTGAAATTGCAGAAAATCTATCACCAGGGCTGGCAAAACACAACCAAGTACTGTGCCCCAGTGAGGGGGACAGAGAAAAGAAAAGTGAGGTGTTAAATAGGTTGTCCACTGTAGAGCATCTGAAACGAAAATTGCTACTTGAAATTCCAACTAAGTCATTTCTACATCTTTTAAACTTTTCAAATTTCCAGGATACATTAAAGTCTTTAATTTTGTTCTATCTTATGATCACTGAGTTAGCAGCAGACTTGGAAATGTGAATGGTGGTATGACAGCAAAGTTTTCCTTGAGGGCAACTCAAAGTCGGAATAGATGTACATTTTAAAGATGAGGACCTTCCAATATATCTTTTCTTCATTCAACTTCCTGAAGATCAAAGTCTTAGCATTTTTAAATAGAGTGTGTAGACCTGAATCATAATTATAGAGATTAATCATAAAGTAAATATAAATGTGCATATGTATGTATGTATACAGAATACAAATACACATATTTGTACACATATGTGCTAAAGAAAGGCATCTTACACAGTTCTTAGGGTAGATTTAAAGATAATATTTAGCTTGTTAAATAATGGAATGTGCTGGGTTATTACCTGACCCAACATCAAATTCTTCTATTATTATCTAATTAAATAATTAGGAAACACAGTATTTGCCCATTCAGAAAATACAAAGCCAGCCTTTAATGTTCAAAGTAGTTTGCTATGTTAATTTAGTCTGTTTTCAACTGCACATTTATTATTTTTATACTAACCTCTATAATGTTTTCTACACATCTCATTGTGAAAAATAAAAGACTAATGCATTAACAAAGTAATATTTCTCACATGGGTAGTCTAACTTTTGGTAACTAACATTCTGGAAATGGAGCAGCTTATAAATACATTTCCCTGGAGACTTCATCAGGTTATGCATTTTTTAAGAGACACCTAGCACTACCAGCAAGTCATAGGCAGTCTCCAGCAACACAGCTCTTCCATCTGGCCTGTTTTGCTGCCTTTATTTGTACATCTTCACATGAAGAACACTCTAGGAACTAAAAACTGTTCTCTTCTTCATTATGCATGTGTTGTGCGATACAATTTACCACCTAACAGATGTCAGAGCTAAGTACCCAGGATCATGTCATGATTCATTCATCTTAAGACAATCTGCCTCAGAAATGCATGGCTTTTTATAAATTGGGAGACTTTGGCTTTTGAGTAATTTCACAAAATGCTGTTTGTTTATAAGTTTAATTTCTTTCTTAAAACACAATTATAGACTTCAGATTGTTTGTGTTCAGGTTAGTTGCTTCTTTTTGGTTCCACTCTGAATATCTCTATCGTTAAAATAAAGAAAGAAAGAAAAATCATCTTTTTTTTTTTTTTTTTGGCCAGAATAGTTATTTTGTTAACTGAGGAGATTATCCTAAAATTGAGGTTTTGATGTCTAGACAAATCTGGTGAAACATTATTTCTCTTCCCTCATAAAGCAGGCAAAAATTCCTGCTGGGTGGTATTTTACATAATATTGCCATTAAACATGGTCTATCTTTAGTAGAAGAAGCAGACAGTAATAAGTCAAATAAGGAAGAAGAATTATCTGAATCTGAGGAGATACACTTGCAAATGAGTAACCAAAATTGTTATTAAAGGTAGAAATATGACATCTAGATTAATAGAGTAAAGGTTGAAAGAAATATTTAACTACTGGGAGTAATTATTGAAATACATAGTCTCCTATTTTGGGAAGCTTATTTTTCTATGCTAGAATAAAGAATCAGTAGATTGTTTGCTGCAGCTGTTACGGTCTTGATTAATCTAAGTACTGTAACCATAAAAGGAAAAGTAGCTTAATTAAAAAATGTTAGAGCAGAATAGAATACATTTACAATAATTTCCCTTCTTTTTTGGATGAATGCAAGAAAGAACATCATCCTTTCTTTCAAAGAGAGCAAATCAGTATCTGTCCCTTTGCAACTACCCTTGAGGTACAAACAAAGGAATTATAGGATAAAAACCATATCCCTTAGCATTAAAAAAAAATAAGATAATTACCTAAGTCTTGTTACATTTATTTCTGTTACCCCCAAAACTATTATTGCTATTTCATACGTTGATCCCATAAAAACATTTCTCCCAAATGTATAAACTTGTTCTTTATCACTTAATTCTGTTTTTAATTTCCACCCCAAGGGACCCAAATTGATTTCCTTATTACCTTGAGGTGAATATGTCTCATTGGGTTTATGTTTAGATTGTTTGTAAAATGAATTTATCCTTTTAATATTTGCTCAGCTCTTGAGACATATGAGGTAAAGTCACAGCAAGAAAGTTTCTCAGTTGGGACTTCTGTGTTTTCCTCCCCTGTGAATATTGAAATTGATTTCCTATGTGCATTTTTAGGAGCCCTATGTGAGATAGTTTTCCTATGATTGTGCTGTCAATTGCTTTTAGTTTCTGTAATGATAGGCCATAACGGAACAGAATACATAGTTTCTACTAGAACAGGTAAATATTGAAAAATCTGATTGCATATTGGTAAAAGTTTCCTTTTTGATAAGTTTAAGAATACATTTAAATTTTTTCAATAGTCATAACAGGAAAAGCAACAGTATCAGGCAGAGAGTTTTGCTGTGTTAGTCATAAAGGTCTATGATTCTAGTATTGTTGTCTTAACCTTCCTCAGCAATTATCTCAATTTCCTTAGCATATAACCAACCCAGTTTCATGGTGTTGCTTTGCATCATGGCTGGGACAGATTATAATCCAGACATAATTTATTTTTCAGCAAGAATTCCCCCCAAAATACAGAATTATTGTTATCTTCAATTCTGCTCTGTATTTGGTTTAATTTTAAGAGCTATTTTTTACTATTCCATGTGAAAATAATAAAACATTTTTAATAATGCCCAATAATACTGTATACAGAATAAAACCAAGCACCACCCACCACTTAGCTCCCCAGAGTCCATATTAAAGGCTAAATGAAACATACCACACAAAATAAAGGGACGGAATGAGACCAAACTGGACTGAACAATAGGAGAATATTTTATTTCTCTGGCATAAGTCTATCATGGGAATATAATGATATCTGTACTTCTTATATAAAACTGAAAATAATACTCTGCGTTGTAGATCCCTTAGGAATCAATAAAAGAGGCAATAGTTTTAATTGGTTAAAACTATTTCTAATTCTTTTCCTTTTGGCTAAATTCAGATCTATAAACTGAGTATGTTCGAAAAAGAAATTCCTTTATTGTTTAGAAATATATGAAGGAAACCTCAATCTTTTTTACATGTGGGATTAGTTTATAGATTCTTTGTTTCTTTTAGGCAGAAAATGTGTCTGCTATCCAGTTGGCTTCTTTGGAAGAAAGCACTTCTTGGTATGAACAAAAGTACCTAAAATGACTCAATTGTTGTGTTATCTTGATTTGACTGAAAAAGTAAGAGACTTGATGTTAGAGAGAACCTAGAGAGAAAGCTAAGCTATCTGTTAAGGGACATATCTTGTTCAAAACCGGCAACAAAGAATAGCTGCACTTGAGGTGCTAGCTGGGGAAGAGAATCTATAACTCTTACTAAGTTACATTTAGCAAAATATTTGTCTATGGAGAAATGATACATATGAAATTTACTCATTCACCCTTTTCATAGATCAGGGGGTCTCTAGTCTCAAATTCACATTCTTTCCGAGGACAGGCAACAAATGTAAATGATTGAAACAGGGCAGGTGAGGCATGAGTGTTTGGAATTAATATTTGAGTTTCTAATGAAAAAAAGGAGGAAGTACACACATCTATTTTACTATGAACACACATGCCAGACACAAATACATAACTATCTGTGGCTTTTCTGATTGGCCACAATATGTCACAGCTCTTCCATTTACTAGCTGTTTGAGAGAGCAAGTTTCTTAAAATCTCTGTGCTTCAGTTTCCTCAGCTAGAAAATAACAGTACCAACTTCAAGAAATTACTATGAGGAATAAATGAATTGATACATTTAAAGTGCTTCAAGCAGTACCTGACACATATCAAAGACTATATAAGTAATTACTGTTATGTTTGTTCTGTACCTTTCTCATTTTTCCCCTCTGTCCTTATATACACACAGCACACATATACACATACAATCACAAACATACATAAAGATAATAGAAACTCTCCAGAGTGAATAATATATTTGTCTCTTCAGAACTATTCTCTAAACTCCTTCACACCTTTTTCTGCCTTCTCTAAGCCCCAGAAATCTGACCTCAACAAAGGACACAAACTGGCTCACATGCTCTCTGGCTTACAATCAGATTTGCCTAAGGGGAGCCACCCACTGGAGATTGAAAAGAGTAAGAGTGAAGTCAATGTATGTATATATGTATGTATGTATGTATGTATAGATGTATTTTTTAATTTATTTTTATTACGGTGACATTGGTTAACAAAATCCAGTAACCTTACAATGGAAGTCAATGTATTTATTTCCTTGCCTCCACCCTGTTAGGTTGTTGCTGGAGAGCTGGCTTCCTCTGCTAAAAGCATTTTCTTGCCATCATTTTCACGCCATCATTTTCTTGCCTGGTCCCTGAGTAATATAGGCTCTTATTTAAAATGTTAAATATATTCTTTCTTCTTTTCCTAAATCCTGCTAAAATGACATAGATCACATAGTAAAATAATGAATCCATAGAAAGCCTGAATATTCAAATTCCACATCGACAGTGAAAATCAGCTAAACTGACCACACTTCCCTACACAAATAACTTCAAAACAATTGATTCCCTTCTATCCTGCCGAACAAAAGCCTAGGATAATCTATACTCAGAACAGAAGCTAGTTGAAGTAGTGCTAGCAAGTCTGCAGTTATTAACAGGGTTAAAACATCTGTAGGAGTCCTATCCTTGGGAGGAGTTCCTACCAAACAAGCTTTGAATATAGCTTACTGAAGAGGGTATTTTGACCTGAGACACCTAGAATGCTTTTTGCAGGCCAGAGAAAGAGGATCATTTATGAAGTTACAAATGGAATAAAGAGACATCTGACTGGAATGGCTCTGGTAAATTTGTACCCATGGGCTGAGTTGTAGAATAGACAGTTTTTGGAAATACCAAGTCAACATGAAAATTCAAGCATTCTTATTCCTAGTTATGGGGAAACCTAAATTCACATAGTTATTACAGAGTAAAAAAAATAAACATTGAAAATACATTTCAAATAAATATGAAATTATCTGGCAATTTGGTTTATTTGAATCTATAAAACTGAAATTTTCTATTCAAGCATTTATGTGAATATTTATGCACACGCAAAAACAAATGTAAAAACAAAATGCTGGAAAAATGACTTTCTAGATTAATAACACTGTCAGAAGTCAAGAATGGTTTTCTTAATATAAATGTATAATGTTTAAAGTAAGGGTAATAAAGAAGCATGCGTATGTGCTTTTCGAGGCAAGTCTACAACGCTAAAGAGCAATGAAATAGTGTCCAAATGGTGTTCTTTCCCTTTATTATCAGCAAGCTACTTTTTAGTATATTTTTCCATGAAACAATGTACACAATATAAATATTCAGTTTTATAGTTGTTTACATTCTAAGAAGGTAAGTGGGGGAAAGAAACATTTCCATTTTATTTTCTTACACAGTGAATGTAAGAAATATTTAATGGTAGTAAAAATGAATTTATTTCTAATAATAACAATAGCAACTTACAACCACCACCAACACAACCAAAAAACACCCCAGAACATTTGGTCATTTTAAAATAATTTAGATACTGTTTATTTTTATGGTTTGACTATCAATTCATTTTAATAGCTGAAAACTTCTAAACATTTAAACATGTTTTAGACACAGTTTGAAGTGGTACAATTTATTATCATGAAATTCTTTTAAACCAACTTAACATTATGGCTTTCTAATTTCTCAACCAAAGCAAAATAATCAAAGCAAAATCAAAGCAAAAACAACAAAAAAATGGGTATAAAAGAAAAAGAAAAAAAATCAAAAGTGGTTAAGAGAAGTAAATAAACTACACATCATGCTTTGGTATATCAGTCATGTGGTCCATTCCAGTCACACAAATGCATTTTAGAAAATGTAGACTCTGTATACATTCAAGAGAAGTTTTTACAATAGTATAATTTGAGAGATGTTTACTTCATTGGATAACGGAAGCTTAGTTCTCATTTGCAACCTGGCAAATGACTCTCAGGACATCAAGGCTAATATTTCCCAGTCTCTCTAGACACAAAGATGAGCACATTATTTAATCTATCCTTCATGGAGATAATACCACTAGATCCTAAAGGGGTGGGGGGAGGGTTGGAATCAGGTTTCCTGAATCTGCCTTTGGAATATCTAACTCATTAAGGACTGCTGAAGATGAGTTTCTTGACGTAGGCATCAGATAAGGTTCATATTTATTAGGTCCCAAATATCCACTGATGTTTTTAAGCTCAGAATAGAATATGAAATTTTAATATATTAGATTATGAAGTTAATTAATAATCTAGGTTAAATGGACAAAGTAACTTCAAACTAATATATTTGAGTTGATTAACTTCATCTCTATTAAAAAAACACTTGTTTTTATACATTTATTTTTTGAACAGAAAATAATTGTTATTGTAGTAAAATATACATAACAAAATTTACCATTTTAACCATTATTTATGTGTATAGTTCAGTGGTGTTAAGTACACTCACACTTTGTGCAATCATTACCACTACCCATCTGCATACGTTTTTATATTCCCAAACTTAAACTCCATGCCTATTAAAAACTGCTCATTCTCCACTCCCCCCAATTTTTGGTAACCGCCATCTACTTTCTTTTTCTATTAATTTGATTACTCTGAGTATCTCATTTAAGTAGAATCGTGCAATAGTTGTCCTTTCATGTTTAACTTATTTAACTTAGATTTATGTGTTCAAGTCTCATCCATGTTGTACCAATTAGAATTTCATTGCTTTTAGGACAAATAATGTTCCATGGAATGTATACACCTCATTTTTTTAATCCATTCATCCATCAACAGACATTAGATTATTTCTACCTTTTGGCTATCATGAATAATTCTGCTGTGAACATTGATGTAACCATCTAAGTCCCTCCTTTTTTAATACTTTCATGTATATATCTAGAAGTGGAATTGCTGGATAATATAGTAATTGTTTAATTTTCTGAAGACTCGCCATACTGTTTTCCACAGAGGCTGTATCATTGTACATCCTCACCAGCAATTAACTTCTCTACAAGGGTTCCAATTTCTTGACATCTCGCCAATATTGGTTATTTTCTAGGTTTTTTTTTTTTTTTTTGTGGGGGGGTGGTGGAAATAGTCCTCTTCATTAGTGTGAAGTGTTATCTCATTGTGGTTTTGATTTGTATTTTTCTATGATTGGTGATAATGAACATCTGAAAAGAAAATAAATTTAAAGTTTATTTTTTCAATTTTTCTGTTACAGTTGACATACAATATTATATTAGTTTTAGGTGTATGAATTTAATTTTTTAAAAAGAATTCCAATCACCACTAGGACCAGAGTTAATATTTCTTTTAAAAATCTTTTGTGTTGATTTAATGTTATCATAATTTTTAAAGGAAAACATAAAAATCACTGCATAGTAAATAAAAATTTTAATTAAATCCACTTTATAGATAAAATAGATCACAGCTGCTCTCCTGATCAAAACAATAGAAAAAAATTTTCTGCATCCTGTGATTACTAATCTACCATTTCATTTCCAGATTATGTGAGTAGAAGATCTCATTAGGTTAAAAGGTATTCTAAAATATGAAGAAAATGTGAACACCAAAAGAAGTGAACAAGCTATTGAACAAGCAATTAAACAAGCAAACTATGTTATTGACTAAAACAACAGTTGAATTTAGTATCAAGACATGTCAAAGAAAGAGTGTAAATTTTTAAATTTAAATTTTTAAAAAACTTCTTTAAGAGACAATAGCAATTTAAAGAGGCTGTGAGGTAAGTGATCTCATTTCAGAGATCTTTATTAATCTTGTAGCTAAATAATAGAGAACATTGTTGGAAGGAGAATGAAGAAGGCTGTTTAAGGCCAAGAACATAGTCTATTTGGGAAACAGATGGCTTGTAAAAATCAAGCTGTATGAAAGGTTTGCGGGAATTTTGCTGGTTAGATTTAAGAAAGTTTTTTTAATTCCCTCTGAGTATTTCCATTTGATCAGAAAAAGCTTTGTGGTGATGTTTCTGAAGCTAGTGGTTCTGATACTGCCAGCCAAGGAGTTTCAATGGTTTTCTCTGAAAAGTAGTTTCAAACTTCCTTTTTCAAGACAGTAAATTACCCAAACAAAAGTAACATGTGTAGTTTGCTGGAGGCCATAGAAAGAAAGAGAGAAATGTGTTTGCGCAGCAACAAAAGACTGTGGCTTTATTGGCAACACCATCAAAGCTAATCCATTTGCTTGCCAAGACTGTGTGAATCTACTACAAGATGTGTCAAATCCATTAGAGAAATAATTTTCCTGGAGCACCCACTTGTGGACTGTAGCTCTTTCTTCAAGCTCCCTGATTGAGAGGGAAAACTTTCTATGATAGTGCAGGACTTCTTTCCTTTTTAGTGTTCCTCTTTCTGAAAATTATATATATATATATATATATATATATATATATATATATATATATAAATTATATATATAATTTATATATATATAATTACATATATATTAAATTATATATAAAAATTATATATAAAAATTATATATATATAAAATTATATATATATAATTATATATATATATATATATATATATATATATATACACACACACATACACACACATACACACACACAATGCTGATTCTTATTGGTCAGCAATTATTCTATCAAATCACTGGAAAAAATTTATTTTGGAAACAACCCTCTCCTAACTTTCTGATTAACAATCACTTCTGATCTTAATAAATTGGAATCATTTAAGTTGTGATTTCAAGAATTACTTTGAATTGTTTTAATCTACTGATTCAAAGTGTTCACTGACTGTTATAAAAACATTTTGGAGAATAGGGAATATTCCAAGTCAGAGAGATTTCAACATCTGTCTTACAATATATGTTCAATCTATGAATATGGGGTTATACGAATCCATATACATCTTAGTTAGCTTTAATCCAAAGATTTTGCTCTGTTTCTTAAGCTCTCATTTAAAGACAATGAGAGATTTAAACTAAAGTTCTTTTGCTCATGAAAATAAACTTTAACACTGTGAATCACTGAACATCTTATTTGGTTAAGCCTGCAGCCAGCTAGAATGACACAAACAAGCAAACAAATAAATAATTCATAGGACCCTGATTCACCTTATAAAGGTCTTGACTTTAGAGCCTATTATATTGATTTAGATACTGTAATTCTGTGCTATAATTTGCACAATATAATTCAGTATCTCTTTTTTTAACGTCATTTGCTTTATCTTAAGTAGTGTAGAAATGGTCAGTGTTAAATAGAATTCACAAATTATAGGTTTAGGAATTAATGACAAGTTTCAGTGTGCATGATTTTCTTATTTAATATATTTGACATGAAAATGTTTTAAGATACATTAGATTGATTTTTATGATTTTAACATGTTTTTATTTGCTGTCAGATAATAACTTACCACATTTGCTAGCACATAACAGTACTGATTTACATGTTGCATCTGATTTATAAAATCTGGATAGAATAAGGAATTGTTTTTGCAGTGATGTTTTTGGTTGCTGGAGTCTATCACTTAAAATAATTGTGAAAAATGCTCTTAAAGGCATAAAGACAGAACTAGGACCCTTGTGCTGAGAAAGACATCAGATAGTCATTAAGTGTTTTTTTGTTTTGTTTTGTTTTGTTTTGTTTTGGTCTCTGAATCCTGGGCTAGGATGGCATAAAATGAGCCACTGAAGTGCAGGAAAATGTTAGTTCTATTAGTATTTATTTCATCCTTTAAAAACACATGTTCACATTACTTTAAAAATATACATACTCTAGTATTAATATCTGTGGTTAACTTATAAAATACACATATTTTGCAAAACCACTATATATAATTGTTTGGAGACCACTTTAAGCAATACTGAAATCAAATAATCCTGGCCAAAGTTTGAAGAGAGCACATTGAAGATATGTTTTATAGTCCATGTACTATAAGATTTTTTTTGTCTGTATGTAAATCCAATATTATTTCCTTATCTTCATCACTGGAACTTGTATCCTTTGCCTGTGTCTGTTAGTGTCTTACCCTGGTTTATCATTCGCACAATACAGAACTGCCTTCATTAATTTAACAAATATTTGTTGAATGCCTACCACAGGTTAGGCCTCGTGTTAGGTAAAATTTATGTATAAACTTGTATTAGGGCAGCTCTTTTGTTACTTCAGTATTTCTACTCTCTGAAAAACTTCAAGATACCCTTGCATACCTTTGTAATGTATTAATAGCTTCTTATAAAGCATTCCTACAATAGATGTGTTAGAGAAAGTGCTACTTGTAGTGTGTAGAGTGCCTTACACTGCATTCTGTACAATAATAAATACTATAGAAAAGTTCTAGAGCATTTGATGATATCTGGCCAGCTTATCCATAATAACTCTGACTTCATTGTGGAAGAAGGGCCTTCTATGCAAGGCATAAAATCCAATTGATTTTTATGAAATAAGATGCTATGAAGAAGAAATGCATTAAGTGTACCATATCACAATAATTCCACTTTGTAAGCTAAATGGCTTTTGGAACATTGTTGAAAATGCTGTCACTATTCTGAGCATACATAAAAGAGCAAGATAAGGCCAATAATTTAAAAGTCAATGCTATTCCTATTCAAAGATTTCTTTCCTCAATTAACAAAGTATTTTATCCTGTGTGTCAGTTAAAAATAAAATCCAAAATAGCTTTATATGATATGATCAGACACAGAACAATAAATAAGATATGTTGATTTTACGAAGTTTCTTTATTGAATTCTGGGGTTGCTGCTATCTTTAACTTCCATTTAAGGTACCTTATAAAATGTGTTATGTATATTTTAAATGATACATTTTTTGCTTGGGCTACATTTATCAAATTGTTTTAAAGTTAGTTTGTTTCAGAAGTCTGGATTAAATTTTGTAAACATTTCTAAAATGATGGTATATGAAAGCAGACAGGAAAAGCACACCATCTTGATCTTTGGGACAGAAATACTCTGTAACTCTTTAAATCACACAATTACTTTGCAGTGAGTTTGGTTAGGTATATTAATGCCTGCAGCACTGGTTCTGAATAATTTTTCTGCTCAGCACAACTGATAGTAGTATTGATACTCATCAATAACAGGGACATGGTGACAGTGTTTCTATGGAGAGTAGAGTGGAAACAACAAACCAACTAACCAAGTAATCAACAATCCCACATGAAAGAAATGATTCTCAAATGCCTTCCTGGAGGATATATTTGAGAGTAACTAAAAAATAGTTTAAACTATATGGAAAATTCTTAAATCCAGCAATATTAATTTTTATTTCTGGGGATCCTAGGTGAAATGATAGACTTATTTTGTACCTGGCATCTAGGTTCTCAGTGAATATATGGTTAAATAAAAGAAGAAATGAAAGAGAAAGGCTTTTTAATGTCCTTTATTTCTTGTGGTAAAGCATATATGCTGCTTTGTCATTTGAGATGTCCATGTTAAATGGAACTTCTTACAGGGTTTTATAAAATCTATCTGGAAATATCTAGTATAATAAATATATACACATATTTTTTTAAGGGAGCATTTTATTGAAGCATAGGTTCAAGATCCTAACAACTCTTTTTAAAAAAATTTATTATTATTATTTATGTCTACAGCACCTGGACTTCCTAGGTGGTCTCCCATCCAAGTCCTAATCAGGCCTGACCCTGCTTAGCTTCTGAGATCAGACATTGGGCTTGTTCAGGGTGGCATGGCCATAGACCATGGACTGTGGATCCACTGGGGCATGAACCCAGGACCTTCTGTGTGTAAAGCAGACATGCTAACCACTACACTATGAAACCACGTCCCATATACACATATTTTTGACTCTGAAATCCACCTCTGAAAATCTATCTCATTAAATTATGACCCTTCTATATCTAAAACAAAGAGGTCCATCAATGTTCTTTGTAATGCTTTTTGTAAAAAACAGAAACACACTAAGTTACTATTTTCACCATTTGGAAATAAAACACTGTGTTTCTACCCTATGGCATATTATTCAGCTATTAAAAAAGATAAATCATATTTAAACTAACTCATTTGGAAAGTTTTCCTAAGATATTTTTAAGGAGAAAAAGCAATGACACAAAGAAAACCTTAATTTAATTTTTGTGAAACGAACAGTTGCAAAATCCCCACATATCATTGCAAAGGATTACATAATGAGGAAAATACGGAAAAGATAAACGAGTTTCTAATATGAATTGCCTAGGGCTCATGAGTGAGGGGCAGTTATTTTGTTGTAGGTAGGAAGTTAACAAAAGTGAAAAAAAATGATCATTCAAAATAAAACCACTACATGCATAAATGTATGATATTGTAGTTATGTAAAAGTTTATCTATCCACCCACCATATATCCATACATTCATCTGTCCAACCATCCATCATGCACAAAGTCATGCTAGAAAGTTTAGTTACCAGACTGTTAATGCTGGTTATCAAAGAGTGGTACAATTACAGTATGTTTTACTTGCTTTCATTTTTTATGTATTGTTAGACCTTTTTAAATTGTTTACACTATTTGGATTTTTCACATCACCAAGAGAAAATAGTAAAACTGTATTCATTCTAAAAATTTAAATACTTACAGTTAATTCCTTCTTGGCTCTCAAGGATAATAAAAATCTTAACCTACTGACAAACCAAACATCTAATAAAGAACTAAACCAATCTACTTATCAACTAACCCATTAAAACACACACACACACACACGTAAGAAATATTTGTCGTTTGAAAACATGTTTTTGCCCTCTGATGCTATTCTATTTTTTATTTTAAAAGTTACAATTTTAAAATGTTAAAGAGGCAGAAATAATTAAACATAGCACCTTAAGCTATTTCCTAAAAAGCTATTTTCAACACAGGCAGAAGGTTCAGGCTGATTGTTCTTATAATTCTCTTTCCCTAGATTTAAATCTGACGGGCAAAAAAATTTTTTCCCCTTAAATATAATTTGAGGAAAACCCTCTAGGCTAACCTGTACGGTATACCCCCATTTTATTCAGCATCTCCTCACTGATGAGCTTTCAGCTTTCTTCTAGTCAGGAAAGATTTTTCTCTTCAGATTTGCGGACATGTAGCAAATGAGCGTCTCATTTATGATAAGGTTGTTTAAAGGCTCTGACTCAGGCTCACCACCTATTACAGGCCCCTTCAAGCAATGTAAAGGCAGCATCACACTACAGCAGAAATCTTAAATCAGACAGAGTATATTTCAAATCACCGTGCCATCTCTTGTGAGCTGGGAAACTATTTTCTGTTCTGAGTTTCTTTATCTATAAAGTGGGCACAGCAACTCACTCTTAGAGATGTAGAAAAGCCTCAATAAATTATCTATAAGCACCCAGCTCAATGCTCAGTACTTCACAGCCACTCAATAAATACTGTTATTATTTTTATATGTTTCTGTATACTCTCAGAACGTATTGGTATAACAGAAAATTATTGCTTTTATGGGTATGTATATAAGCATTTTATTTACAGCAAAGGAAGGGTTATCTTTATTTTTTAGCTATTTCAAGTTCTATGCATCATAATATATTAATATTCTACTTTCCATAAATAAGGGGGAATGGTTGGAACAGTTGATTCAGGATGATGAAATACCTTTATTTAAATGCATTCTCCATATCTGTGCCATGTGATCTTAGCTGTATCTTGCTTTTCCATTTACATATATGAATTTGCAGAAGAAAAATATAAACGACACACACACACACACACACACACACACACACACACACACATATGTATTTTGATTTTTACCGAGGATCTAGTGAAAACCATTGTAATGCTCTAGAGCCCTGAATCATTAATCATCACTTGCATAGCTGAGAAAATACTTTAGTTCTTGCCAAATTCACTGAAAAGAGGCCAACATTTACCACTGAAAAGATAACATACTTGGAAAAGTAAAATGAAACAGAATTCATTTTGTGTATATTAAATATGTTTCTGGAAGCCATTTAATTTGTGATTTGAACCTTAGAACTCCTAAATTAAGGCAATGTACATGAGGAATTGTCTTTCTTACTAAACTGCACTTGTTAAAACACTTGCATTTTTTTTTGCAGAAAAATAAAACTTCAGCTGAAGGTGGCTGTCACATTTCTTGAAAAGCAGCAGTAAAAATTAAAACTATTTCTTATGTATGAAGAAATGTCTTAATTAAAATACACGTAATAACATACTTTTAAAAAAAATAATTCCTATTTATTAAGATAAAAGTAAAGTGAAAGAGATAATCAATATAACTGACAGTCTCATTGCCTAAACACACAGTTAATAATTTGGTACATTTTCATCTATTCTTATTTTTTTCCAAAGTTAATTTGTTTGTTTGCATAGTTGTAATCCTGCTGTATGTGCCTGTTTTGTTTCTTACCTGTTTTAAAAAGTTTTATTGAGTAGTTAATTAAAAGACATAGCATTAACTCAGTGACTTTATGTTTCCTCTATCCTTTGTGATCCAATGTTCTGTGTTCTGTTAGGCTTAAAACACAATGTCTAAGTAAAAAATATCCACATAGTTAGATGGGAAAATAATTTACTATACTACGTAAACAAATTTGACCTTTTCTCTATAAATTTGAAAACCTTTCATGAAATTCCTGAATTGGATGTTGAATTTGACTAATAAACATATTCAGGCTCTAATATTTTATGTTGGAAGTTTCTCATCATCATGCTTTTAAAGAAGATTAAAGAACTACTGTTAAATCTGCGTTAAATCTGTTTATTCTGTGGCAATATGAAAGGTTACAAGGGGGAAAAAAAGTCCAAGTTAATTCTCTCATGTTCCTCTAAGATATGATTTCTTTTTATTAACCATCTGTAATGAAACATTTGGTCACTGTCACTGGTAGGCATTAATTGCCCGGAAATACATATTTAAATAGCTCATATTTTAGAGCACTTTAGTGATCACAGGATTTTAAACAGTATCTACTTTAGATTAAGATGTCAGAAGTATCAAAACTTGTGAAGTGTGATGTGAAATGGTCCATATGCTAGACAAGAATAATCTCAATAGAAAGCCATTACACAATCATTGCTGTTGTCCTCATGCTTGAGTGATAGTTTTTAATATTCAATTAAGAAATCTAGTTACTAGGCTCAGACGCTGGTCTAAATCTCAAAGAAAGCTTCATTTGTCTGACCCTTTTCACCTGCTAGTTTTTATTTCATTTGAACTTATATCTGATGCAATGGCTGCAACAGGGACCCTAACTTAACCTACACCACCACCCCGCCACCACCACTATTATCACCACTGTCATCATCATCATTTACTATTGAGACATGACCAGTTCTTATAAAAGCTGAGTAAATTTCTTTGTGATGTTGATTTTTTAAAAGAGAAAATAGCTCAGAAAACCTTTTATCTATATATTAAATCTTTTTTATTTGCTAATATAAACAAGAACTAATCATAGGTGCAAAGGATTAACAGACACAAGAAATTGATTACATGTTTCAAACTAAATTTCCTTTAGAAACCTGAGGGAACACTTCAGTATAGAATTGGATTAAATTTTTGACACTTTAAAATATCTCAAACTTATGTCTCTTTTTTTCACCTTGGTAGGTACTCATCTAATGGTATAGGTTTTAAGGTTGTGAATGAAATGGTGAATTTTTTTTAAGAATGTAAAATTAAAAAAAATATTTTTATGATTTGTCAGTCTCTAGCTCCCTTTATGAAGCTCTTTTAAATAAAGAAGACAGTCAACTTCTACAGCACTGATCTGCTGCTCTTGTATCTATCCCTTCGTCTGAGCTAATCATGAGAAATGTGCCAAGAGTGTTTTTCAGTGGATCACTGTGCCTCTTCCTCGTGAATTCTATTTAAAAAATTTTTCAAATCTATTTATAAATTGCAAATAGTTTTAGTTGTGCTACATTTACCTAGATTGAGTAAAGAGATAACATGTCAGATATTGCTCAAGCATTTTTCTTTGCCTCATCTTTTAACATAAAAAAGAGAATATTCAATTATTGGATAGATATAAAGAAATCAGTTTTGAGAATGTTGACGTAAAAAAATTATCTCTGATACGAAATTTGAGAGAGTCTTCCTCTCAAATTATTTTACTCAGAAAATTATAGAACTAATTTTTTCTTCTTTCTGGTCCTGCTTTCTCTCATTCTTTTATTTCTCCTTTAATATTAGGTATTTTATATAAATCATTATCAGTACAAGCACCACTTTAAATTGCTAGTATTTTGTTGCAAATTTTAAAATTTAATTAAACTGATAAGAACAGATACTGATTTGATCTTAGCTAAAAGGCCGAGACACAATTTTCCTTTTTAATTTAGGCATGCTATTTTTGAATTTCAACAGCACCACTGAAACGTTTAAATATATCTTCCCTCGAGTGAAAGAGATTTTCTCTAGGCACAGTAAACTCTATCTCTGTAATATTTTCCATTTTGATGTTGACTTCTCAGCTACTTTTTTGCTATTAAAATTATTCTTTTCTGAGGAGGTTCTTTTTGCCAAACTTTTCACGTTGGCTTTGAATTTGTGATCACATCATGGGATGGTTATTTAGATTCTATTCAGCCTTTTCCTCCTGTGTCTAAGGCACTCCTAGGTGTTAAACAGCCGGAAGTAAAACAGTGTCTGAGTGCCTTCTATTTGCCCAGAACTAAGCATTAAGGAGAACACAGAAAAGGCATTGAAAGATACATAGTTTTCAAATTTAATCCACAGTTACGATGTCCAAAATTAGTATCATTGGACTACTGAAAGCATTACTCATTCTTTCTATGGGCTAATTTACAGATAATGTTTATTTAGGATATGGGAAGACCAGCAGAACTCATTCAATGATTGGGTTCATAGTGCAGTTTTATGTGCTCAGAGACCATTTCTCTGTGAAACTGAACAAAGCTACCAGATTCAGTTAATTCTCCACCTTCTTAAACATTGCCCTAATGTAAGGTGGGGCAAAATCTGGTCTCTTTAATATAATGTGATTCTGCTACAAAAGCTTAGCTCCATAATTGTATCTCTCTTTGGTTAGGTGAAGTGTTCACATGTAAACTTTTATATATTATTCCTTCAACTTTTTTGTTCATTATTTTTACATATCATTTCTGTTGTATCTATCCTACATTATAACAAAACAGTAAACCAACACTTATATGGTGTCTCCTTTATGTATTTAATAATCTTTTTTTGTGTGTCTGGGTTTCAAAAAGAGAAAAAATAATTCAATTTCATTCATTGAGGTTAGAGACATAGTGAAGTGGATGGACACAGAATGTCCATTAAAGCAATATCTGCACTCTTTCAGAATATTTCCCAGGATTTTTCTCTTTATTTTTATTTTTATTCAAGAAAAAAACTGTAAAACCTTTGAATATTACCATTATATTAACATTTTCATTCTTACTATACTTGTATTTCAGGGAAAGTATTCAAGATTGTATTTCATGTAGAAATGAGAATCATACCTGGGCTCTGACAAATCTGTTAAAAACATAGCACAATGTTTAGAATCATCTGTTTTTTTCATCTTTCAGATGGCAATAAAAAGATAAACGTAACCTCACAAAAAAGAATCCAAAAGAAAAAAAATTTAGCATATAAGTAATGACCTCATCTCCATTTAATTTTGACACCTACCTCTTTGTGTGCTATCTGATTTCAAAATGATTTAAAAAAAAAATCTAGAGTGATTATTTGAAATACCAATATGGCTATGTTTGCAAGTGAGCTCATGTATCAGACTATTTACAGATGTTCTTCTAATAGTGTATTCAAAATTCTAAGTACAGTTTAGAAATACCCAGGGGTATAATTTAGGTGCTATTTGACAATTTACCAAGGATAGAGAAAATTTTGCTTAAGCAAACACTGCCCCCATCACGTTTCAATGTTATGAACAAAAGAACTAAACAAAGTTATTTTAAAAAATGTTTTATATGTACATTTTACAAATTACCCTTTTAATTTTAGTATGAAAAACCATCAAATGAAGAAAAATTCAGAAATTACATGTGTCTATATAATTGATGTTCTGTATTTTTTACGTAAAATAATCTTAGTATTATATATTTTTCTATTTTTTCCCATGCATTCAATATAGTAGAAAAGTATATCTTTTCACATAAGTTCACCATATACAAGAAACCCGGAAGGTATCACTTTGGTATGCTACTGCTGATCCTCCCCCCAAAAAAAGAAAGAAAGAAAAAGAGAGGGGAAAAAAAGAAAATATGCACCTCATTAATCATTTTAACCTAGACACGATAAATGGTATTTAACATTATCTTCTGAGGAAAATACTACTGAATCTCTGTTTAGTGATATTTGGCATGTTTATGAGACATCAGCTTGGTTAACAGATTTCTTTTTCGTAAATAAATGCTTTACAACCGGTTGTGTTTAGTCAAGGGAAAAGTAGAAATGCCCCCAGCATGACATTTTTCTATATAGGTTATTCTTAAAATTTTTGCAGCTAAAAAAAAAAAAAAAAAAAATTGCAGCTGTTCTTACTTTTCCATGGAACAATGGAGATACTCCTCCAGTTACTTCCCAAAAGAAATTATTCCCTAGAGACTGCACTTGAGATGAGAATATGTGAAACTCCTCAGCAAAGTTCATGTATCTTTTTTCAGGTAAGATATGAAATGTGCAAACTAAGGAAACAGGTTAAAATCCAATCCTAAAATCTATATTTAAAAATTTAAATAGTGTAATAAGTGTTTATTACCAAGACACAATGGTTTGGCCTAAGTATAGATGGAGAAAAATATATACGATAGTCACGTAAATTTGCAATTTTCCTATAAAAACACATGATCAAATTTTACAGGCATCTGTAAGTTTAAAAGCTGTGCTTTCTTGCATGATTAAATTTATTTTCTGAAATGCAAGTTCTAAGAAAAGAATCTTATGCTTAAAAGGAGTTAACCTTAAAACTCTGAATTTTAGAATGACACATGTTCAAAATGGCATATGATTGATGGATGTTTTTGTATTACAAGAGAATAGCTGTACACCTTTTGTGATTAAAAATAATCATCAGCTCAGTCTGGTATTTGGTGACTTTGTCATTGAGTAGGAGCTGGATGAGGTGCTAATAGGTGAGATGAGAGGCTCACAGGGGTGTTGGTGGCACATATGTTATGGTAAGTGATCTGACACCCTGGAAAAGCAATTAAATTTGCTTTTGTCTCCCTGTTCCCATTTGAAGTGAATGTAGATACCTGTTCAGAATACTGAGGATGCTTTTTGAGCGATGAGCTCCTTAGGCTATAGCAGTTTTTCAGTGACAGAAAAAGTATATTTCAGGTTTCCACAAGAGAAAAAAGATAATGGAAATTAATCTGAGTAACAACAGAACGAAAATGGGTGTTGGTTTTATTAGGGGTAACACTTGTTATTGTATGAGTTTAGCAAATGAGTATCAGTTTAAGAAAAGGATAGTAAAAAAAAGGCCATATGCCTTTAACTGTCCAGTCATTTTGCTGAGATGCTGAAATAATCCTTAGATGAATATATCTGTTGTAAGTCACTGTTAAATCAGCTGCTTTCACCAACTGTGACACTATTCTGGAGTTTAGAGAAAAAGGCCTTGCTTTGCCTCAGGCCACGTTTCTATTCTTCTTGCTTAATGTGGAGATGAGAGAGGAGATCTCAGGTGAAATCTCCAGGAGAAAATGCCCTTGTGCATTACAACTTTTTTTCCGGTCTCAGAGAATCTAAAATAGATTAGTTTTGGTGGCCTCCTGATTTCAGCTTCGTTGACCAGCTCCTTGTGAGCAAGGGGGCTGCATTAGCTTCTGAATTGAAGCTTTTATGCTGTGATACACCGTTTTCTGTATGAAAAATTTGCTAAGCTGTTTAAAAATCACAGAAGAAAGGAGGAACATAAAATTACCATTAAGTCATTCTATGAAATTTACAAAGGCTTTAATGAGTTAGAGATGGATGAAAAAGCCTTTTTTTGATTCATTAAAGATATCCATCTGATTAGAAGAGATTTTCATCACCTTATCAGCTAATCCAATAAATTGACTACCCATTTCAAAATGACTCCAATTGGATTCATGTCCATCAGAATGATTTTCTGAAAGCCCCAGAGTATTGTATAAAATTGAAAATTATTATCAAATTGCCACTGTATAAATGTACTAGATCCTGATAAATCTAAAGGATTGAGGGGAAAATGCTCTCAGCTGAAAGGTTACCACAAATCAAAGTTCAGCCTGCATAATTCTCTTCAAGAATATTACTTATCAGGGAAAGAAAAATCCCTAAGAGAAAAATCATTTTTTTGGTAGCTAAAGCAGAACTGTTTTATAAGGAGGTTGTTTGTTATGTTTTTTTGCTAACCCCATTCAGATCTTGAAAAAACTAATATGGTTTTGTATATCTGGAAAATATTTTAAAATGCCATACCAGTGAGATAGCTAATGCATGGAACCAACTAATCAAATTTCCAGTTTTTGGCTGGTGTATGCCCCAGTGTAACAAAGTAAGATTAATGAGGTGTTAAAAGTCTATATGGACTTGTCAGTTTTATGATGCAAATAGGGTTAATTTCATCCAAATGTAGAAATTTAAAAAAAATTAATGTGAATGAACTAAAGCTTTATATTTGTCTTTGCTTTTAAGAAACTTATGTTTGCAGGACCTTTCCTATCCATATTTGCCTGGTTAATGGAATAAGCTTAGGGAGGAAAGAAATGTTTTTCAGGGAATAGAGTATCATGAGGTCAGTTACAATGGACAAATGCCAGACATTGAAAATTAGAAGTAGATAATTTTACCTATCGGACTAGCCAAAAGCATTTATTCTAGGCCAGTATCTGATACTACCCAGAAAGACAGGCCCCCTTTATCTTTTCTGAAAACCATATTTTACATAGTCTCCACAGGAAAACTGGGGTGAAGATATTTTGCCCTTTGTGGAATACTTTGGGTAATGAGAATGAGTCTTCATAAACCATCTCTAGCATTTTAACAGACTGGCTGTCCTCCATATATTTTTCTACATAATGCCAAACACTTTAATACTTGGAAACATCCAGAAGTCTGAATACACTTTTAACTTGTCATTCAAATGGTATAGACCTAGGCTACATCTATGTGTATTTTGAATTGGGTGGTAGCTGAAGAGGCAAGGGGTGAACAGAATTTCAACAACATCTTTTTTTATTGTTCTATATAGTTTTCTTTCTCCTGAGATAATTTCAACTTAAATCAAAGAAGCATCCACTTTTAGGATCCCCAAAAGAAATAAAATGCTTACACTGAAACGGAAATCTATACAGCATTATAAAAGAAACATTCATTCCAGATGATGTAGGGGACTGATATGAAGTCCTTAGGCAGATGTTCTACAGAGTCTCAGCTATTTGGCATCCTGAGAAAAAGGGCATTAGACAAAGGGCTGGCTTTATAAGAACACAGTTTTTGTGGTGTTATTTACAGAGTATCAAGAATTACAACTCTCATTAACTATCTCCCACATCTGGACTAAATATCTTTTCTTCATTTTGTCTTCTTTATATACATTATCATAGAAAATCATTGATTTACAGTAATAAAGATCATCTTTTAAAGTATAATCTCCAATGGAGTGGTTATGAAATACATATTTGTTAAAAATACATTAAAACTCAACATCCTCCTATCTGAGATCTTTATGGCAGGGAAGAAGAGATAGAAGGTGAGAAAGATTAGAGCAAAGCACTATGCAAGACAGGCCAGACCTGAGTGGGGTCCTCAAACGATGAACAAAGAAAGGCTGGGGTTGGGAGCTGCAGAACAGACTGGTGAAAACACGATGAAGACAAGTGTACTTCACCATTTCACTTAAGCTCTGTCCTCATGGCAGCAATCTCATTCTCTATGGGAGCATCTGCAGGTCAGAAGCCTTGTTTCTCTTTATCGTATATGATCATTTGTATGCCTCAGAGCTTTGCACAGCACATAGCATATAGTAGACACTCAGCAAATGTTTTTTCAGTGAATCAACAAATAAAAAAAAAAAAGAAAGAAAAGAAAAAGAACTGTGTGGTCTGAAAGCTCCAGGTTAAATTTCAAAGACCCTAGGCTCAGAGGAATTTCAGGAAGTCATATAGTTCAACTTGTCTTCGGCTAACAGTTAAACCTCACCAAGAAAGAGCTTTCAATAATTTTCTTTTTAGAAATTCCCACATCCTTTCCTCAAAGCATATTTCAGTATTATTTTTTTAAAGTCTATCTGAAAACTTCCATCTTTCAAGATCATTTTTCTTCTTAATAGAAACAAACTTAAGAATACTAATACATCTTCTCCAAAAGCTTTTGCACACACTGTCCCCTTCTCCACAAAACAAACTGCTTGAGAAAAAGAGCAGGGCTTACTGTCTTTATTTTAGCTTAATTTAGTCAAAATTCTGCATCTAAGTTTCTCATTTTTAAAATAAGAATGGTTTGAAGAAGCTGCCAGCAAAGTTAGGGCAGACATCAGCCACTCCACTCCTTTCCTAAAATTGGGGAAAGCTAGGGTACTTAGAAGTTTGGGGATTTTCTCAGTAGTTTGCAATGAAAGCAGACCTAATAACAATGTCTTATGTACTCCACACAGTACCCCATCTCTTTTAAATATGACATAGACTTCTTATGTTGAGATGGATTTTTTTCATTACCTTGATTCTTACTAATGAACTTTCCCCTAGTTTTCCAAAACGGTTTAGTTGCAGGAGAAACCCTGAGGCTAACCCATTCTGATAATAAAAGCAGAAGTATACAAAAGATTTGTTAGATCATATTAACCTTTTTGGAAAATGATTAGTTTCAAGAAAATTGTGATGTGGGTAAAGAAATTCTGATTTTCCTATTGTCCCAACCACTGTTTAGGCACTTTTCATACATGTCCCTAATTATAACAACTCTGAAAAGCTGTGCTAATTTTACTTATATTTTGATAAGAAAGTTTAAATTCAGAGATGGTGAAAAACATATTCCCAGATACACAATCAGGAGGCTGCAGAGCCAGGAATTATATCCCGATCTTTCCAGCTCCACCAGATGTATGATCTAAGGAATGGCAAAATTGTTTCACTTGTTCTGAGGTAGGGGTGGCAGCACCAGTGAACAAGGTCAGCTATGGAGAAGCAGCAGTTACTCCAGGCTATGTCTGTTCATCTTAGGGAGCCTGCACTCTGTCTGTTTAAAATTGATTACCTTTATAGTCAGAAGAAACAAATACTTATTTTGTCACTTATCTAGTTTTTATGAGGTAAGTACATTAAACTCAAAAAGGCAATCTTATCTATACATGTCTACAGCATAAGAGAAAAAGCTCAATTTATTAATTCAGGCAGATCTAAATTTGAAGCTTCACCTTGATTAAGTGCCATTGTCAGTTATTCTGCATTTTAGTTCCCTCTTTAGTAAAAACATAATGCCTTCTGCATAGGGTGGTTATAAACAAAAGGAATGTTAACGGAAAAGGTCCAATGCATGGCACATAGTAAAAACCAAATAAATTATGTCTTTTACTATCATAAGTTTAATATTGTTATATAAATGGTAGCAGTAATAATAATGAGTCCTATTACTTTATCACAAGTGGTTTTCTTTGCCTATAGGACAAGATTTCCTAAAAGTTCGGTAACTCATTAATTCATTATTTGTAGTAATAATAATTATGGTTGCTTGTAGGGTCTGGTGTTTAAAACCGATCCTTTCACCTGCCCTGTGATGGGTTTTGTATGTCTGTTGAAATTTTATTAGCTAGAATGTTAATTCTGTAAAACACATTAGGCTGAATTTAATTATTAAACATAACTCTTATTTTCTTCATAAAGTAATACCAAATTTGCTTACAAAATAGTGACAGTGCAACTTGGTGAACATAAATCATTAGCCATATTGGATTAAAGGTTTTATTAATATTCAGTAATATTTGGAGAATGATTCTCAATGACTGCTTCTTACTACTATATATAATATTTGACTAACACTACACCAACTGTTAAATATCAATCTTGTCAAAAATGCAAATGAAATTACTTACAGAAAATAGAGAACTGTTAAGAAATTAAAATGCCATTTCTGCTGCTGCTATAGGCAGACTGATGTTACATCATCTTCTTTGTTTCCCTGCTCTTTGTTAGTGGGCCCTGCCTTCCCTAGCACATTCTCCAATGCATAAAAGCCCCACGCTATTTCAGCTATAGTCCTTTTGATGGGAAATCATATCAAAGCCAGGAGGTATTCAAGGTAGTCTGTATTTTAAAATCTTGAAAAGTATTCTTCTAGTGCTTGCTTGTTAAAGTGCTTCTAAAATGATTTGCTGTTTCAGCAACTTGTAGGCTAGTCAGATAGTGGTATAAAACCATCAGTTATCACATGGTAATATATCCTTTTATTAACCACTGAAATATATCAAGATATTTCATGACAACCGACAACGCCAGATGCTATTATTGGCCTAATGGTTAATACATTCGCACTTTCTTCTATGTTCTGCATGCTTACTTTTCCTCTTGTGTAAAACAATTTTCAAATGTGTGGGAGCATCCTAACTTTTCAACATCTATTTTAATATACATATATTTATGGGCACTCAGTTAGCTTTTCAAGTTTCTCCACATAGACGTTATTCTTTAAAGTTCAGGCACTCCCCAAGTAATGAGTACCTGATTTGTAAACATCCTGTACTTGCACAGTTTGCTGTTGAGCTCTTCTCCTCTGCCCTTTAAATACTGACCCTCTCATCATCAGCTTACTTTTGAAATTCCAAAAGAAATTTTCTATAGAGGATACTATTTCCTTGTAGCAGGTACATGGGTATATGGAATGATTTGACTTAATCTTTGCTAGTTTGCAGTTATTTTGGTCTGTTTTTTCTTTTTTATCCATTTGGATCACAGTCAACACCACTTAGGGCATTTGTTTTTTCATCTCATACAGCTACCCATTCATTTTAACTCTTTTTTCCCTTTGTGTTCTAATTCTTGCTTAGGTCCTTCCATAAAGTCTTCTTTGCTTTCTCTTTATTTTCCTGTGTGTCTCAATTGTGAATCCTCACATGACATCTAAAGTTTAAGATGAGTGGGCAAACCACAATCAAGGAAATACGTAGCCTCCATTTGCATAAAAAAATCAGAATTGAAAGATAAAAACTTGAAAGTCCTGAAAACTACCCTGAAATTTCTTTCAGAATTAAAAAAAAAAAAACCTCTCAACCTATTTTTCTCTCTTAACAAACCTTACTTCCCTTATGATCCCAGATAGAATTATTTTTGTTTCATCCAATTTTGTGTTAATTGCTTGTTCTATTTTTTTCTAACTTTCATATGTATAGTCTTTCAGGTAAAAATGGACTTTTTAGCCTTGTGTGGAGACCAAAGCTCTACTTCTGCAGTTGTTACTATGGGCAAATGATTTTGAGGTTGTAAATTAATAGCTTCCTAATAAAATTTTGGAATATATGACACTGACCACTTTGTTGGTTAGTGGGCAGAAAGCAGCATACCCCAATTGATACTAAGCACAGAAAAGCAAATGATAGTGGCAGGGCAGTTACCTCTTGTGTAGCATGTTGGGCATTTCCAGAATGTGGTATTAAAATTGTCTTTGTCTCTGAGAGTTGATGATGACTGAGAAGTGGATAGCTGACAGAGGTATGTGTTCATTGGCATCTCTCTTTACACCTCTCTTGTCCCTATTGACCTACCTTGATTCAGTATGTAGATATTACTGGCACTGCTTTGACATTACAAAGTTTCTAAGTCAGGCTGGCAGTTGCAGGGCATGACAGGTTCATCCTATCCACAGCAGAAAATATCTACAGAAATTTTTCTTCAAAGTGCTAAGAAGAATTTTCCTTTGACATGAGCATGTAAGAGTGAGATGGACATATATCTCATAGTTTGTTTTATTAAAATCTGATGTGTTTGGGGATGGGGTAGATAGGTTTCTGATAACAAAGAAAGAGAGTAAGAAAGAAAGAAAAAAAGAAAGAAAAGAAAATAAGAATGGCACTTTATAAATGACAATTTACTCTTTACCATTAAATTTTACACACATAATCTCATGTAATTTCCTTCATATTTTTACGAGATAGATAGTGCAGGAATTATCCTACTCATCTCAGGTGAAGAAACTGAGAGTTGAGGAAGTTAAATTGTTTTCTTAAGGTTATACAGGTAGTTAGGTTCAACAGAGACTAAAACTGAGGGAGTCTGCAGGTTAAAAACATGGTGTGAAGAATGGAGAATCTTATTTCAAATAACTATAATTTGTTTAGTCTTTATTAAAACTTAGTTAAGCTTTTCCAATAACTATGAAAACTTGTATTTCTAATAATTAATATATAAGAGCCCCATGAAACCTCTTCGAGATATAATTAAGTTGTTTTTGATTATATCTGAAACTCCATAAGTTGAAAGTAAGATGTAGGCCTCCAAGACTTAAGACTTAAATGTAGAATTGAGAAGATTTGAGGTAAATTTAGAAGCTTAGAAATTGGGACATCCCCACAAAGTACTACTTTCATGTCTGGGAAAGAAAAGCTATTTTTGGAATATAAATGGTTAGAAATCAAATATGATGGAGAACCCTCTTTGCTATATGTTAAATATTCAGATCCTCTTGATGACCCAGTATAATTCATGGTTAGATCAGAATGCCTAATATCTTTTTAGTGAGGCCAATGATAAACTAAATGCATGGTTTCAGGTGAATTAAAATGTATACTTCTTGTAAAGAACTAAGGTCTTTTGATAATCAGAAAAAAAAAAAACCCTCAGAGAGAGAAAATGACATCTTTTGTGAATCTTTCCTAGTGTCTGTTCAGTTTCCTTGATGAATTCCATTATCACAAAAATGACCTTTCCAGTTCATATCTCTTGAGGCTAATGCAGTACTCCATTCTGCTATAATGAAAGTATTACATGGATAACTATCCAGCATTATCTTCCAGAAGGAGAACTAATTTGGGAAAAAATGAAGTACTTTAATATCAGTTTTTTTTCTTTATCCTTGTAGAGACTTGCTGGGTAACACTAAACAAGTTCATGTACATGGTAAAAAAAACTAAGCTCCCTATCTAATGTAGAAGTAATTTTTATCACTGTTTGTGAATGGTCATATAAATGTTTAAAAACAGACCCTCAGATAAATTTAGAGGCGTAAGTCACTGAATATGCTGCAAATACCTTTCTGTTAATTTTTTTTGGGGGGGGGGATGTGTAAATGAAAAGTATTAAGATCCGTGGCACACTTTGTAGATGAACTGCAAGTTTTGAATGTGTACTACCTGTCTCTACCTGTGAGAAGCATAAAGATGGGCTAGAATAGCATAAACACTAATTATGTGCTCTTGTTAATTGTATATTTCTTTGAAGTGGTGGCAAAATGCAAGCTAGTGTATGGTGGAAAGATCTGGGAATAATAATGGGAAGCTTCTTTGGACAGGTTTGTGCATGCAGAAAGGTAAAGTTTTTGTGAGTTATCTCAAAGGTATCTGCCCCTTGAGAAATTAACCTTGATTTTCAGTCCTATCTGAAGAAATAATTTCTCTAAGAAATATAATTAATGATGGTATTTTGACCAGTTAGGATATAGCGCACTGATCCTAACCATAGTGCATATTCATAGCTAGGTCACATGGTTTGAGGTCAGGCCTGTCACACCCTTTGCAGGGGGCCAATTAAATGAATATATAAATCCCTGCTTGTTCCACATGATAATAAATGTCTCAGTGTAATTCTTCATAAGAGGTACAACACTTTGTAAAAATGCCTTTACTATTAAACTCCTTATGAGACAATTATCTGGCAGAGATTTTAATTGCTATGTTGTGTATGTGGAAATTGAAGCTCAGAGATTTTAAGTAGTTTACCTAGGTCATAAGTGTGGGCTACAACAATGCGAATTAAGATGAAAATCAGAAAGTAAAAGGTAACTAGATAGAATGAGTCAATTACTCAAATCTATACTGATTCTGAAATCAATGGCTTTAATGGTTAGAATGTTCCAAATGTTGATGAATTTAGATATTAATTGAATTAACTTCATGTCATTAAACATGAGTTTTTAATATTTTAAACAATGAGTGTAATATTAAGAAAATAGAAAGTGAAAGTCTCACTTTTGTTTTCTGTAATTATTAAAATAGCAAGGATGTCTCAGAGATTTCTTTCTCAATCTACCATTGTTTATTAATGTTTTGGGTTATGCTGTTTATGTATGACTCAGTAAAACACAGCATTATTAAAAGGTAAATATTTACTTCTGTTTGCTGTTTCCTCCTTTTATATGCAATTCTGAATATCATCTTATTTTCCTTCTGCATATCTTTCTGTACTTTCCACTACTACCGTTTTTTTAACCTCTGCTTATACATTTTACTTCTGGTTGAATATGGTGACATTAAACTCTAACCACCCAGTAGCACTGTCTGTATGGCTACCTTTCACATCCTTTTCAAAGTAGCACATTTCCTTTAGCCTGATACTTAACTTAGTTCTCTAGCCCTTAATATACACTTTTCATCTATACCGTCCTTGACACCACACAGACATCCCATGTTGAAATCTTTTTCAGAGTCTTGACCTGTCTGCTAGACTAAACAGAGACAAGGAAACAGGTAATGACAGGATTGAAACATGGTTTGGGGATCTTGAGAGGAAAAAGGAAAGTAAAAAAAAATTTTTTTGATGAACAACATAGTCACCCAAGCTTGTGGTGTCTCATCAGAACCTCTCAATGTTTGGAAGTTTTCCCAAGACTCACCCTAGTGAGACAGCAAAGACTTATTAGATCATTGTGTCTACTTCCCCACCTGGGCAGGAAAGAGTCTCCCATACGGAGAACATATGGCTTGGTCTTAGATTAGCAACAAAGAATGTCAGTTGGCAGACAGATGGAAGAGAAGCAGAGAATCATGTGAGCTTTGCTAGCCTGGACTTCAAAAAATGAATTTTAAAAATCATATCCACTTAGTTCAGTTATGGAAAAGAAACACAACTCTATGCAGAAGAAGAGGAGCTAACATTTATTGGACACATATTACAATCTAAGTACAATGTTTTATAAATATTTTTTGTAATCCTCACCTTAATTGTTTTATTGTTTCCATTTTACAGGTGAAGAAAGCAAGGTTCAAAGTGTGGGCTCACTTTGCCCAAGGTCATAGAGCTATTCAACTGGCAAAGCTCAGTCGCACCAGGAGTTTGATTTGAAAGTTAATGCTTTTTGGAAGTCAGAGAACATAAACAGGACTTTATATACTATAACTTTCTAGTTACTTTTTCCACTTTTTTTTTAACATGAGTAAAGATAATTTTTTTAAATTGTGAAATTCAATGAATTTGCTACAGGCTACTGCTTAAATTGCTTAATTTAATGGCATTGGGAATACAGAAGTAGACTTTGAGTAATAGGAATGAGAAAGAGGATATGTAAAGAAGGAAGGTATAAATACTATATTATAAATGTTTGCAGCCACCCTCCCACCTCATGCGCCCTGCCCCACTTCCCAAGAAGGATGATTCTTACTTGTTCGTTCAGGGTGAAAGCTCTCCTTTGTTGACCAGAATCTGAGCACAAGCAGGGGTAGGTATCTTTTCCTAAGGTAAAGGAAGCAAGAATGTAACATGTATCTATATCATGGAGGGAAAGGGGGCTAAAAGGGGTGGGGGAAGTTGTGAAAGTTTTTTTTTTTTTTCCTTCTGCACTTCTACAAGTATTTTTATTTTGATTAAATCTCTTCATATATTATTTTTCTGATCATAATTCACAACTTAAGAGGTAAACTTATTAGAAAAATAGTTTTGAGTTGAGGGAGAGAAGGAAGAGAGTCTTAATGCAGTGGTAGAGTTTGTGGGAGATGAAGAGACCAATGTGAAAAGAGGACAATAAGGAGTTTACTGGGAGTTATAAATTAGAAATCATTTGATACTTTTTAAGAGATTCCAATAAAGAGTTGAGTTTAAATCTATCATCTAGATATATATCTCATCCATTTTTGTTCCATTTCCTTTCCTTTCTTGTTTTCTTTTAGTTTAACCAAGTTTTTCCCCTTATTCCTTTTCCCCCTTCTATTAGGATTATTTTTTATTATTTTAGTAGTTGTCATTGAGTTTATTACAGGCATCCTTGAAATATTAGAATCTACCTTAAATAATATTTTTTACACCTTCTGGACATGTGTACATGTCCATCTTTAATTCTATTTATCACTCCTTTCACCTCATCTGCCTTTTATAATGTTTTTGTCAAATTATTATTTTAGTATTTTAAAATTCCACATGATAGTATTGTTTCAAATAGTCAATTACTTCATATTTATCCATACATTTACTCTTTTTGATGATCTTCCTTCTTTCATTACCTGTGTTTTAATCTGCTATCACTTGTTTTTATCCTGAAGAATTCTTTTTAGTATATATTTCTGTCAGGTCTCTTAATGTGAATTTTCTTTGCTTTAGTTTGTTAGAAAATGGCTTAAATTCCTCTTTTTTTAAAAAAAAATTAAATAATCCATTTAATTGAGGTATAACTGACATGTAAAAAGCTGTTCATATTTAATGAACCTGAGTTCATTAAATGAGTTTGGAGATAAATTTATACTCATAAAACTGTAACTATCATCAAGGCCATAAACATATTCCTCACCTCCCAAAGTTTCCTCCAGCACTCTTTATTATAATTATTATTACAATTATAATTTTTGTGTGTGTTGTAAAAAACACTTAACATCTTCCCTCTTAGTAAAATTTTAGAATACAATAGTGTTATTATATAAATCAATACAGATCCCCAGAACTATCTTGTATGTCTTGTACCTTTTGACCATCAGCTCCCCTTTATCCTCTCCCCCAGCTTCTAGCAACTGTCATTCTACTCTCAGCTTTTATGAGTGCTGACTGTTTAGATTCCATGTATAAGTGAGATCATACAGTATTTGTCTTTCTGTGTCTGGCTTATTTCAGTTAGTATAATGTTCTCTAGGTCCATCAACTCTGCTGAAAATGGCAGAACTTCCTTCTTTTTTTAAGGTTAAATAATATTCCACTATTTGTATATACCACATTTTCTTAATCTGTTCATTGATCAAGGGACATTCAAGTTATTTCTATATCTGGGCTATTGTGGATAATGCTGTAATGAACATAGGAGTACAGGTATCTCTTCAAGATTCTGATTTCAATTCCTTAGGATAACAGCCAGAATAGAAATTGCTAGATCATATAGAAGTTTTATTTTAATTTTTTAAGGAATCTTCACAGTTTTCCATAATGGTTGTACCAATTTACTTTCCCAGCAACAGTATATGAGGTTCATCTTTATTTCTGAAATTCATGTTTCCTGGGTAAAAATACCCAAGTTAGTAATTATATTTCCTTTAGCATTTTAAATGATTTTCCAATTGTTTTCTGTCTTCCATAATTTCCTGCTTTTTAAGGTGATGCTGTCCTTCTCCAGTTGCTTTTAAGTGTTCCCATCTCTGTTTTTCATCAGTTTTGCTAGTATGTGCCTAGAGATAGTTTACCATGCTTATGGTTAGCAGCTTCTTGAATCTGTTGACAGTACATTAAAAAAAAACTATTAGTAATATATCTTCAAATATTTCATCTAATCCATTCTTCTCCACTTCTGGTCAGCAAGTAAATGCAATTTAGAGTTTTTCATTATTGAAAATATGTCCCTTTAAGCGTTTTTGTATTTTCTATAATTTTCCCTGCCTGTAATTCAATATGGATATTTTCCATTCATCCATCTTCCAGTTTAGGAACCCAATTTCTACTGTCTCTTCTCTGCTAGTAACTTATCTATTAAATTAATTTCAGTTATTTATATTTATTTCTCAAATTTCCATTTGGTTATCTTGTATAGATTCTTGAAATCCTCCATCTTTTTGTCTATACTGTTTGAGCATAATCACAGTTGTTTTAAAGTTTTTATATGATAACTGCAATACCTAGATCACCTGTTATTTTTTTCTCCTGGTTTTTAGTCCTCTTGTGTCTTGTTTTCTGGCTTTCCTGATAATTTCTTTCTTGATTGTCAGACATTGTCTAAGACTAATTGTGGAGGCTCTTCAATGATTTCTTCCTCCAGAGAGGACTTGCTTTCCTTCAGGCAAAGATATTTAATATATCACACTGATTCAGGTGCAGCTAGATTTGGGGACTAGTATATTTCTGATTTCCCCTCACTGGTAGTGCTTAGCCCTTCAGGTTCTCAATGAAGAGCCTGGGGTGATGACAAGAGCTCTTCCTTGACTAGCACTGAACTTCAATTTTTGTCTCTTTTGCTTGTGAAATTACCAAGATCTGTTTATATTTTTAGTCCTTTATTAGCCACATGTTACTTGGTTGACTTCCTATGCAGATTCACAGCTTAGGATCTGTTAAATGATTCAATTTCAGGGGAAATTGAATATAGATATTCAGTTTTATGTCTCTGGAGTTTACGTTTTTTTTTTTTTTTTTCCTGGAAAATTGGCCTACTTAATAGTGTTCCCTTGGTAGCCTTAAAGCCTTTTTTTTTTTTGTCTCCCCAAGTGAGTATGTCACCAAGTTCCTGTTTGACATTTATGTCCTATACTTCAATTCAGCATATGCCTGGAGAGAAAAGACTGCAGTGAATTCATGCTCACCCCAGTGGGCTCTTAAGTCCATCTTCAATGACTTCAAACTGTTATTTATTATAGTTCTTAGTGGGAGGGTAATTCATCCATGTTACTGCATCATAGATGGAAGCAAAGTACCCAGTAAAAAGTGAATTAATTTTTAGTTATTCTTGACTTTTAAATTGCTCCCTCCCTTCTTCCCTCCCTGTGTGCATTTATATGAAGCACCATGTACAAGAGCTAGTACATGTGTATCCCTAACTTATATGCATTTACAAAATTTGAACATTTCACAATTACCTACATTGTTGTGGTGTTATTTACCAAGATGGAAAGAAATGTCTCAGATATAGGGTGGGGGAAATTAAGAGTTGGCTGTATGTTAAATTTAGGGTGCCTATTAAAGAAGTAAAATGAAGAGCAGAAATCAGTTGAGCCAACATGTCTGGAATTCAGAGGAGATTTCCAGGCTGATAACACATTTTGAGAGTTGTCCAGGTATAGCTATAATTAAAACTTTGGGATTAGTTGAGATCCCTTGTGAAGTGAGTGTGGGAAGAGAAGAAATAAGAAGAGAGCCTAGAACACTCTAACTTTTAGGCCAGAAAAGAGAAAAGGGATTGAGCAAATGAGACAGCAAAGGAGTTGGCCTTGAAGTAGGAGAAAAATCAAGAAATTCTGTTGTTTTGGAAGCCCATTAAAGAAACCTTCCAGAAGCAGAGAGTAATCAACAATGTCAAATGCCACTGATAGCAAAATAAGGACAAAGGGTGGACCATTGGATTAAACAATATGGAGAAGCATAGTGACTTTGATAAATGCAGCATGAGAAGAGTTTTGGGGTGAGGGTCTTTGGGAAGAGAAGAGAGAAGTGAGGAATTTGAGACAGTATATATACAACTCTTCTGAAGTTTTAAAGTTTTGCAATAAAATGACTGATAAATGGTGCCTTGGTTACGCAGTCAGGCTTTTTTTAAAAGATGGAACTATTTCAGCTTCCTTACATGCTAGGGAAAATGATCTGAGAGAGAGAGAAAAATGATGATGCTTCAGAAGAAATAGGAGATAAGAGGATAATTATAGGAACAAAAATTTTAAATAGAGGAGAAAGAATGGGATAAAATGGCAAATATAGAGATTACACTTAAATAAGAGTATGAACAATTCATGCATTGGAAAAGGAGGGAATCACACTCTTTAGGTACAGATACTTACATAGTACCAAATTTGGTAATGAAAATACATGACATGTAGCTTCTGTTTCTAAACATCTTGTAGCATAAGAGAGTAAATTGGCCAGGGGAATGCAATGTGTGAGAGTCTTTTTGAAACCTGTGATCATAAATTTAAAGTATGATCAGTCAACATAACATGGTAGTTGTTTTCTTCTAGTTATGTTCAACCTCTTAGGTAAGTAAAGAAAGAATAAATGGTAAGTTGAGTTCTCCCAGAATTGTGTCATATATGTGTAAGATAGAGAGAGGAAAAAGGAGTTGAGGCTATATGTAGGGAAGGGATTATGATTAAAATGATAAACCATGGGATTTCAGGCTGTTTTTGTATGGAGGTAAGAACAAGAGGGAGTGGATGAGGTGAAAGGATTAAGAAGATGAAAGATGAGTACAGCAGAAGGAGGAGGCAATAATCTGATGATCTGTGCTTTAGAGTAGCTAGATGAATTAATTTAATTTTTTGAGAAGGGAAAAATAAAGATCTAGTTAGGGTAGAGAGGAACAACAATGATTATTAGATGGCTTAGAATTATGGAAGAGAAGAAACTTTAGAGGAAAGATTTGAGAGGTCATTTTACTAATGTCAGACAGAGAGTTCCAGATATTATAATGAAAGGTTTTTGTCATTATGGAGGATTAAGGAATTGGACCAGATCAGGAGCTTTCTAGAGCCTTAAAAAGAGGAGAATCTGAGGTATGAGGAATTATCTGAAGTTTTGGGGCTTTTCATGATGACCGAGACATACAGAGACAGTCAAGGGTGATATTCAGAATATTATTCTAATAATCAGTATGGCATGGGCCTGACCAGACAGAATTGGCACCATCCTGTCACAGTGGCCCAGTTATAAATTATTATTGTGTTACCAGGTCTTCCAAACTGAATCCCAGAGCTGGGCGATGGGGCTGATCTGGTTGCAGTTTAGGATAAGATGAATAATCAATCCAAAATTCTTCCTTGGAATTTATTTTTAAGGCAGTTTTTTAAGACAAGGCTGATAACGTGCTGGGAGAATATTGGGAGTTCTGTGGTTTTCAACTCCAATCCTCCCAGAGCACTGTCAATTATAAATATCTGCAAAATATAGCTGTAATTATTTCTAAAAGAAAAAGACTTGGAGTTCAAAGGTATAATAGCAATCCTTGTTCTGTGTTTACTGCTTGCTTGACCTTTAGAAAGTAATTTAACTGTTCTGGGCCTCAGTTTCCTCATCTATAAAAGACATTGGATTGAATTAAAACATTTCTAAGGTCCCTTTTGGTGGTAAGAATTTCAAACATGCCTTATAGCCTGCTTATTATGGTTAAACATTTGCTTCATCTACATGTTCCAGCTGAGGTGCTATTTCTACTTTGTCATTTATACTTTGTCTTGATAAACGTTCCCTACATCAAAATGTCCCCAACATCAAACAAGTTATTTCCAATCTATTATGTAGTGATTTTTTTGATTCTGTAAGGAAAAAAAAAACCAGAATTTCCATTTTCTATCTCTAACACTTGTTCGGTCTTTCTCCTACTCTTTCAATACTCCTTAGGGAAAAATAATTTTTTTTAGCTCTTCTGAGAGAACTCATCTTTGCTAGTTCCTACACATTTTCAAGAAAGTTTTTAGAGTACTTTACAGTTAAGTGAAATTAAGCGATGCTTAAACTTTTTAAAGATTTTTCTGTGTGTATTTAAAAAAGATCTTTGTGGTTAAAATGAAGAACCAGGAATAAAATACTCTGGTTAAGAATTCATGCTATGTCACTTGTTTAGATAGTTAAAAGGTCACTGGGTATGTTACTCAAAGTTCATCTTTACGTAGTGATGCTCCTTTTTTTATCTATGTAAAAGTATTTCCTAGATTAATTGTCCAGAAACTTTTAAATTCTAGAGACAGGAGTTCAATTCCCAGTGACTTAAATGAATTGTATTAGTTATCTATTGTCATGTAATAGATTCCCCTAAAACCTACCTTCTTAAAAGAATACTCACATATTATCTCAGAGTTTTGGTGAGTCAAGAATTTGGGCACAGCTTACCCTCGGGCCTCTACTTCATGGTCTCTCATACGGCTGCAATCAAGATGTCAGCAGAATCTCTTTCGAAAGTTAGAAGGGGAAAGGATTTGGGAGAGGCACAGGGAGTAAATCTGGGTGCAGATTGACTGTCTGGAAGAGATAGATAGGGATAAGCTGGCGTCAGGGAAGTGAAGCGGAAAACAATGCTGGAGCCTCCCGCGCGCACATGGAAAAGAAGCCGGGTCTCGCCGCGGAATCTTGGGTGTTCTGGGCTGGGCGGGGCCGGAATTACCGGGATGGGAAACACCTGGCTACCCTGCTGGCCACAGGCCCCTCATCCCAGACTTTCGGTACATGGTCTGGCAGACAACACCTTTCTGTTAAATCCTATCCTCCCCAAAGCTACCCTGCCACCTCCAGCCCCAGTCGGAGTACCAGTGTATGGCAGCTGGTCTCAGGCACAGTGCCAGGTATGGGGAACTGGGTTCTGACTCTCAGATTGTGGGAGAGCTGGGCTGCAGAAGGCAGCATTCCAAGATCATTCAGTGGTTCATGGCAACAATTCAGCTCCTTGGGCTGAACGCCTCAATTCCTTCTTTGTCATTGCCCAGAAATTGCCCTTGTTATTTAATGCTTGATCTCACCCACATAGTAGCATGCTTCTTGAAAGTGTGCAAGCCTAGATGATTATAGAGTATTCCAGTAAGACAGAAGTCACAGTTTTTTGTAACAGTTTTTTGTAACCTAATCATAGAATTGACACCCCTTGTGCCTTATTCTAGTCATTAGAAGCAAGTTTAGCTCAATCTCAAGGGGAAGGGATAACACAAAAGCAGGAATACCACAAATTTGGATTATTGGTAACTTCCTAAAGTTAGATTGTTAAAATTGGATTTTTGAGGTTCATTTTTAAAGCTGTCTGCCATAGATTCACTCACATAATTGAAAAGGTGAGGAATAACTTGTCTTCAGACAATTGGATCCTGAAACTTAGAAGATTCTGGGAATTGCCAGTTTCTCTCCATCACTTTTACTCCTATTAGTTACATTCTAAGATAAGTTCTCCTTTTATGCTAGCCCAGTGGCTTCAGGTCTTCATCCCACCAGTTTAGCAATTCAGTAGAAAGAGTGTTTCTTTCCTATTAATTCTATCAAAGGTGCTGGGCTTACAATCACTGATCCCATTTGGGTCATATGGTCATGCTTAAATCAGGCATGTGATTCTTATTGATCATTTTGGACCATATGCCTTCTTTTGAAGCTAAAAGAAGTGGACATCTCCATCTGAACAGCATGGACTGAGAGTGATGAAAGGATACTGCCTTAAGGACCATTAGGATGTTAGTTCCCAAAGAAGAGGCAAAGGATTCTGAGCATAGACAAAACAAGAGATGAGTCAGAGTATCCTATTTTAATAGAGAGTAGATCTATGGAATTTGAAAGGCAAGGTGGCATTTGAGGTTTTGCGACTTAATGATAGTTCAAGGATTCTGGAGATGCCATCATTGCCACACAGGAACAAATCAGACACGTTTATAGCAGAGTGCCTACTATCTGTTAGACACTGTGCTAGATGCCTTATATATGTGGTCTCACAAAATACTCACAGCAACCCTATAAAGTCAGCAGTGTCATTTTTATACAGAAGGAAATATCTTTTCACATTTGATCCTGAATCAATGCCATACTGACTCCAAAAACAGTACTTTCATGCTACCAAACCTGCCAGAATACACAAATATTTTTATCCTGTTATATATTAGTTATAGGAATAAGAAACTAGTATTTATGTTTTATTTGTATGTTTTAATACAAAGTCTAATTTAATGTCTTGCATAGTTTATTGTTTAGTAACCAAATAGTTTATTGAAATAAACTTTTAATTTAAAAGAATTTGAGGTACTGAAGTACAGGTATATACTAAGTTTAAAAATTTGGACTAAAAATGGAAAAAAGTAAAGTCAAAGAAAATGAAGAAATAAAATTTTAAAACAATGCTGCAATTAAGTTTGATTTTACCAACTAATTGTTTTTTATTTTTCACTTTTTCTGGTCATCTTTACATGATTTGTATACCTGTTGATATAATGAATATGGGAAAAATTTAGTGAGGAAGAAGAAAATATGTTTGCACCAAAAAACACATGGTAAGTGACTAATTGTGGAATGGAAATGACAGTTCCAAATGATAATTATTTTTATCTCTTTGAACTTCAATTTCCTCATCTATAAAGTAGAGATAATAATGGGAGGAAAGTATAAAGAAGATAAATAATACATATAAAGCAAAGTGTCTAACGTGGAATCTGTGCCCAATAAGTTTTCTTGCTGTTACCAAACAAATTAAAATATTGGTCAACATAAATAGGCTCACAAAGTAAAGAATTTTCTCAAGGGAAGAATTGAAATGGGTCTAGTTTATTATTATTTAGATGTCTCTCAATAAACTGTTACTGATTTCTTAGAAATTTCTGAGTTTACCGATCATGTTGAGTGATAATAGTTTAAATTTTGAAGTGTCGTGATACCTATAGTAAAAGTTAATATTTTTTCTGCTCAAGGGAATTCTGCATCTTTCAGATCATGAAGAGAGGCAGAGCCAGTCTCCCATATGAAAGGTAAAGACACTGGTTATCTGTTTTTCTAGCTTTCCATGGAGCTGGGGCTTGAGGGGATTTTAAGCCAAACTTGAAGGAGAAGAGTCAGTTGTCCATATGGGGAAAGAACATTTCAAAAAGTGGTAAGAGCCCCTCCAAAGGCCCCAGGGTGAAGATGCTTGATGTTTTGAGGAACAGCAAGATCAGAGCGCCTGTGGCACTGTCAACAAGGGGCCGAGTAGCAGACTTGCAGACATATGTTATACAAATTATTCCAAGAACCATTTAAAAGATGAATAAATATGGACCAAGAGAAACTGTGACTTGCCCAAGATTACACAATAAGTGGCAAAAACCAGAACTCAGAAGCTCCTCTTCTGATCCCAACCTCTGTGTTCTTATTAAGATGCTATTTTGTGTTTACCTCTAGATTGCCTTAACATTTTCTTTACTTCAGGGGTATTTTTTTGTTAGTTATCTGACATAAGGACTCATTCCTCCTCAGGTTGTATTGAATGCAGCACAAAGTTCAAACAGACTCTAAATATCTTTGATGAATCATTCTAACAATAGACACTTCTTTCTGCTTTATAAAGATAGACTTGTCTAAATTTCTTAATTTAGTGTGAATATTTTAGAGTAGATTTATCTGATTAGCGGATTAGCAAATACATTTTATATCTGCATCATATTATTTTTATATAGCCACTTAAAAATTTTATATGGAATCTAAAATTACTTGTATATTCAAAAATCGAACTAAGAAGACAAAGATTAAAATTGTATTTAATAGTTGAATACATTCAGAGCATACTGTTATACAGACATACACATGCACACATACATGTGTATTACCCATAACTAAATGAGTGCTTAATCCAAAAATATTTTTTAAATCCCTAATGAAGAATTAAATGGACCTTTATTGATAGTAGAGCATTATAACAGACAGGTGATTTAATTTGTGTTATTTTAAAAATGTAATTATTAAATATTCATGATATATTATACTTTATGAGACTTAAATACTCATACCAAAATCATATGGTGAAGATAAAATGCAGACAAAGAGTCTGGGTTCCCAGAGCCACCGACCCCTAAATGACCTGCTAATAAATGCCAGATTCTCATCTTGTAAAACTCCTATGGGAGAATAATAAAGGATGAACATTTGGCCCAACATTTATTTTTATAAAACAGGCACCTTTAGTTTTCTTTTAAAAGAGTCATTTTCCTGTTCTATAAAAGTCTGTAGTCCTTTACGAAAATGTGTACCTCATGTCACACAGCTAGAGCCATAAATCTGGGTAGTTACACATGGAAGTTCAGACATCCGGCCTAGCCAATCTAGATGATTTAAATTAGAGTTGATATTTACACTTACATTTTCCTAGTTCCTAGTACATTTACCAGCTAATTATATAATCTTTCATTTTTCTTGGATCATAGCTTTGGTTGTGAAATTTTAGGGAGTAAATTTATGTAGATTCAAAGCAGAAATACAGTGAATATAATGTCTTGTGAATAATAATTGCTATAGGGCAGAAATTTCCAAACTGTTTTATCTAGGGGAACTTCAAAACAGATGGGTGTACTCACAACACTGAAGAGAATAATGAGGTTGTGACTTATACAAATATAAACTAAAATAAATATATTAACAATAGAGGTAAATTAAAATTAAGAGTCAGAAATGGGTGTGCCAAGAGTTATCTGCAGAACTCTGTTTGCCACATTTATAGCTCTTCCTTAAGAAAAGCAACTCATGTAATTCTCATGGTTAATATGTGCTATGGCTCGTGCCATATAAGTTTTTATCAACTTTGGTTATTACTCAGAGCAAGAATTTGTCCTGAAGCCACAGGCCTAGCCTACCTATAGACATTTAATCTTCTCTAAGGTAGCATGGTGAGAAAACCTTGCGCCATAACTTAGATACTTCATATTGGATAATAATAGCAAATCTGTTCAATCAAATTCTCTTGGTAGGGGGAGGAGTGCTAATTACATTTTAAAATTTAAATAATTAACATTCCCAGATTTCCCTGCCTTTCAGATTCTGAATGTGGTTTGCTGTGAATCTTTGTGTTCGAAGCGCTAGGACACAGCTGTGTATGGATAATGATAAGTTCCCCAAGCTACTTTGTCTTTATTCCTAATATCTTATGATGAGGTGACAACAGCTACTCAGTAAGAGTCTCTTCATTTTAAATGAAAATGACCATTTCTTGATATGAGAAAGCACTAGATAGATGAGAGATTGGAAAGAAAGAGGAAGAAAAAGAGACAGACAGAAAGAAGAAGAAGAGGAAGAGGAGGAAGATTAAGAGGAGGAGGGGGAGGGGAGATGAAGAAGAAGACAGGGAGGAGGAAGAAGGAAAGGGGTGAGAGGAAGAAGAGAGAAAAAAAGTAGAAGGAAAAGAAGAGGAGTCAAAGAAGAGGATAAGGGTTAGTTTAGAGGAAAGAGTGGAGAAAGGAAGAGAGGAAGTATGTAAAGGGGAGTTATAGAAACAAAAATGCTTCCCAGTGGGTCTTACTCCAAACCCCAAATTCCAAACTCCATAAAGAAAATTAACCTAAAAAAGACAGCCATTAATGTCAAAATCCACAATTGGAAGATGAATTCAAAGCAGGGAAAATAAAAAATTATAGAACTACTGAACTACTGAAATAAATATAGTTCAGATCCTCAAAGAAATAAAAGAAGAAAAAATACCAACAAGCAGAGATAATAAAAGAAAAAGTGGGTAAGAAATAATATCAAAAGAGAAATCTTATATTAAAAAAAATCACATATAAGATAAACTCTGGAATGGAGTCAGTTATATATTTCTTATAGTGGAAGGCTTAATGGCAGAGTGAAGAATGTGGACATAGCTGGGAGAGAGCCTACCTTTAAATGCAAACGCTGTATTTTTAGCTGGAAGACTTTTTGCATATGACATAAAATTTTTATGTCCTGGTTACTTCATCTAAATGAAAATCTAAATATTTTCTATCTCAATATGTTATTACAAAAGCTATTAATTAAGTTCATTATTTTAAAGTATTTAGAATAGTGCCTGGTATATACTAATTGCTCAGTAAAGGTTATTATTTATTTTCTGTATTTTGAAATAGTTAGTTGTATTTTTGAAAAGGAATGGAGGTGGAATAAAAGCCATATAAAAAGTGTGATTAGGTGAGAATATGTCCATAAAATAAATACACATTTTAAAGTTGTTCACAGAAGACATACAATGTGAAATATTAATTTTAAAAGAATTCTGACACTCAAGTAACTTATTTTATCAATTAAAGTCTATGAGTGAGGCAGAGAAGTATAACATAACATAACATTAGTTATGTTAACAGAAATCAAGTGATACCATTTTAAGTTAAGCACTATTTAGAGAAATATAAAATGCAGAGAAAAGCTAGTCAACTAGTACACACATCACAGAATAGAAAATAATGGAAAGAATCCCAGAAATAAAAATAAAAATACAAAAATTAAAAAAAAAGAGATGGAAAATATAAGAATTGATATATGAATGATCTAAAAAATATGTAAACTAATTAAGTGATATGTAAAATTAAAAACTGAAGTGCCAAATTAAAAATATATATAGCCTATTGAATGCTATTTAAATTAGAAAACCAAAACTAATTTATACACCTGTCTAAATATAAAATGATGTTGAAGATTTATTAGGAAAATAAAAAATTAAAGTATAGCTTGGTTGGTAACCAAAAGCAAATATGACAAAGAGGGTAATTTTATATTGATAAAATACACAAACTACAATTAAGATAGAATTGTGGATTTTATGACTCACAGTATCAAAATACATAAAGAAAAACATTAATTTATAAAGGTACAGTAGTTACAATAAACATTAACAATATTCTCACTTTTTGGATAAGTGATAGTATAAAAATAATGTCATAAAAAACTATGTAAAACAACAGTTTTGATATTTCATATAAGCATATATAACTATACTAAGTATGAGTATTTAACATGATATAAACATGATGCAAATTATATACATTAATATTTTATAAGCAGAAAGCTTGCTTAGTTTGTTTATAGTAGCTGAAGAGAGGATTTAAAAATCTTCAATTTGTCTAAAAAATAATATTTATTTTGTCAATATTTTCTGTTCATATTGTGATATAAATGACCTTTATTAGTAATAGCTTAAACAATCAAATAACTTTTTGTTCATCTAAGCTTTTGTTAATTCATTTCTATTTAAAAACACTATGAAATTTAAAATTACTTTTCTAAATAACTCTCAGATCACAGAAATCAAACTGCATTTGTAGAGTGTTAGGAAATATTAGCTATATCAAAAGAAAGCGAAAAGGTGGAAAACTGTTTAGTTCATATGATGAATCTAGCATAACCTTGATATCAAAACCAAAAGAAAAGAAGATATCACATGAAAAAAATTAAAGAATAATCTTGCATATTAATATAGACATAAAATCTTAAATGGAAATGAGGAAACACTGGCAGTAGTATTCATTCAGATTATGTAGGCTTTGTCCCCAAAATGCAATTAATATTTAGTTCTCTTTTGTGTAATAATTACATCAACAGTAGAAGCAAAGCAAACCATATGAGAATTTTAATAGATGTCCCTTTAATATAGAATTTTAATAGCTTAATAGAATTTTGATAGACACATAACCTCTCTATACTTCACATCTAGGTGCAATTTAAAAATGCTTCATTGGCTCTACCTTAAACCCTAGGTTTCTTATTTAAGCATTTAAGTTACTTAAATAAGATATCTTATTTATGTATGATTCATATTTCTGTGTTCTAAGATTTGGGGAATTTATAGTAAAATAATAAATTTCTGTGATGGAGTTAAGTAACATATTTACATTTGAGATGTCATTCAAAGTTATATCAGTAACGTCTGTTTTTGTAATGATTAGAAACTGGGTAAACAAGTCTAAGAAAGTTTGCATACCTGGGTATTGGAGAGGAGCTCTAATAAAGACTAACTCTATATTTATTGCTTTCTCTTCAAGATGGGACTCAGTGTATTTGCTCTACCAAATATTATTGTGCAATTGTTTTTTTAAAACTTTAGGAAGCACCCTTTAGATAGAATGCCCAACCATAAGCAAGAGCTCCACATGCCTATTTCTCTGACCTCTGACTTGATATTGTAAACCTATTCCCTCTCTCTGACATACTATATTCCAACAATCATTACCTTCTTTGTTTCTTAAACATGTTCACCTTGCAAAAGGACCTTTATAATTTGTCTCTGCTGCATAGAATGCTTCACCAAAATATTTACATGACTCTACCTTCTCATCATCCAGGTTTCAGTTCAAATATAACCTTTCCACAGACATCTTTCTTTCACTTAACTGGCATCGTTGCAGTCTTTCTTTATCATGTTTCTCTCATTTAATGTCTTTGGAACTCTTACAGATATCTTAATTCATCATATTTGCTTATTAATTATTTTCTATCTCTTCCACTCTATAATACAGGGTCATAAGAGCAAAGCCATTATCCATAGGATTTACTGTTCCATTCATAGTACCTAGAACAGTACATAGCACATAAGAGGTGTTCAATAATTATTTGTTAAATGAAAGAATGAATGAACACATAAATTGTAATTAACTTAAAACTTGAGATTGTGTCAGATTTTGAACACAGTGAAAGAAATTCTCTCCCATCACATCTATAACCGCTTTCTCTTAATATATGTAAACATTATATAAAATGTTTTTGTTTTATATTTTAATCACTTGATCTGCACGATAATTGCAGAGAAGATAAAATCTGGACCCAGGTCAGAGCATTATCAGCTTCAAACATTGGCAAGCTATTGGAGAAGCCAACACTAGCAAGAAGAATAAAAAAGTTTGTTGAATTTTTTTTAGATTTGGTATATTATCCATGTGTATAATGAGTCATCGCTCTTTATATTTTGATTTTCCTTTTAGCATGTACAAATTCCATGATAGAAATCCTAAATTGGGTATTTGAATAAGTAATTCTGTTACTTCTATTATCCATTAGCTTGTATTACAGTAAGTAATAAATTTTGAAAGTTGAAGTTGACAGTTCTCAGATCAAGACAGCCATATGTCTACTATTTTATAAAAACACATTGTTTGAGATCTTGTCTCTGGCCATATTATGTCTTCTATATATATATAGTTGAATCTTTAAAGGAATGTGGATAATAAAAAAAATCTGAATGGCTTATTTATGTCATATATTCAATTATTTCTAACATATGATCCAAAAAGATTGGCTTTTTCATCTTATAGTTCATGATACAAATGGTTAAACATGATTAAAACAAGTAATTAAATTTTAATATTAATACTAATATTTTTCATCTTTTGGGATTTTTAAATCCAAAAGAAGAAAGTAGTGTAATTTTTAATTTTACAATTGTATAATCTGTCCTGTACACAGTTTTAATATTAAGAAAAGTACTCATTTGAGACTAAGCTTTTTTCTACTTTAATTTTAGAAGTTAATTCTTTTAGCTCTTAAGCAACTGTCAAAGATATTATTTTTTAGTGTTAATTAAAATATTTGTTACTATAATTAATAATTTTAAATTGGTAGTTTGTAGTATAAAATATCTTTGATTTTTGCTTTACCAAATAAAAGGATGATTCCATGTGATCAAACATACTTTTGCACTTGTATTAATCTGTTCAGCTTATAATTTATTTTTATACATAGTAGACAAATAGACAAATGAGTAGATTAAGCATTTATAATATCTTGAAGAGTACATGTGCTAACCTAAAATATATATATCCTTTTTGAAAGAATATAAGAGATTTGTTGCGAGACAAGGGCTGCTTAATAACATTACTGATTCTTAAAACCTGTTGGAAAATGAAGTTAAACCAAGGGAAAAAGCCCTGAGGGTGTTATGAAGCCAGTTATGCTTCATACATATGTTTGATGGCAGTTGGAAGAATGAACACTTCTCATCTCCCTTTGACTACATGAAAAAGCGATGGAAAAGCTTATGGATTCAGATTTCATGCTCTTTGCAACTAAATTCCTTTCCTTTTCATATTTTAAATTTGTAACATGTTCTATATAGTCCTTAAGTGAACATCCTGTTTTCAGGACTTCTAAAACTGCATTGCTTTGAACAGTGTGCCACATGGCAATACTATAAAGAGTCCAGCTGTTAAGATGGAAAATACCATATAAATCACTGTAAGAGCATCTTTTCTTACCACTTTGGAGAGCCCACTGAAGTGTTTTAAAGGCAAAGGATACTAACTTTAAAAGTCTCCAAAAAGCACTGATATGATTCTTGAGATTTTAGCTTATAATCTCAGACTGTTTTATGAAGGAATGGGTTACAAAACTTGTTCCCCGAGTAAAGAAATGCTTTTTTTTTTACTAAATGTCTCAAGCATGCTCTTGTCCTTGACATCCTTAATGTGATTTGTGAAATTTGGAACTGTATCATAATTTATTCTATTTAAATTACCATATTTTAAATAGAAAGTTCTTTGAAATAAAATTCTAGGTATTTCCACTTCATCCTTAAAAATAAAAATAAACTCTGGAACAAGTTCTGAATTGAAAAGTTTTCTGGGAAGTGAAGCATCCACAGCTAGAACATCCTAGAATTGGGAGCACCCTGGGTTAATACTCAGAGTATTCATGCTATGGATATTTTTTGTTCTTGATGTTTTATGTTTTTAAGTTGAGCTAATATTTTACACACTGATGGAGAGAATTATAGTGAGAGAAGAACTCTAAATGCTATAAAAGAGAGGGCTTGCATTTAGGACATATTAAATACTGAATAAGTGTTAGTTTCCTCCCCTATTTTAGTCCAAAATTCTAATATATGGAGCTCATTAAGGTGGCCTTATGGTTCCAATTCAGTTGCCTTTGGGGCTATGGAGACACAGCTCTAGGCAATCTCCAGTAGTAAACAAAATCTCCCTAGCTAAGGAAAAGAATTCAGAATGAGAATTCATCCATGTCAGTTAGTCCTGATTTTGTGGAATCAATTTTACTTTCTTGACTTTCAAATACGACTCAATTATTTTATTTCCTAACTGGGCTATTTCAAAAAACTTGGTTGCACCCTCTCTTCCTTGGAAGAATTTTTTTTTTTCTATCTGACTGAGAGGCAGTAGAATAGCGTTATTACAGGTTGCTTTACTGGATTCAATACAGAGTTTGTGACAAACTATTATACTTCTTTAATTTGTCTCATCTACGAAATGGTGGGGGAGAATGATAACACTTTCTTACAGAGTTGTTATGAGGATTAAATAAATAAATATTTTGTTAAGAATTTGACACAGTGCCTGGCATACAGTAAGTGTTCAGGCAGGAAATGGATGATAGACTAACCACACTGGTTGTCTTAATAGTAGCTTGGAATAATTAAAAAATATAGAGTGTTAGAGATGGGAGGGCCTTAGAAATTAGTTAGTGTACAATTTTATTTTATTTTATTATTTTATTTTATTTTATTTTATAGATAAAGAATTTATAGATAAAGAATTTAAGAATTTGATTGCCCCAGGGCCACTTAAGAAAAGATCTAGAACAAGATTCTCTACCTCCATTTTCTAAGTTATGTACCACATTCCTACTATCCATCTGTCTATATATATACATATTTTGTAATCAATGGGGGTCTAACATATATTTGGCAACATATGTGCTGTGAACATAATAGAGAAGTTTGTTTTCTCATAGAACCTTTTTAGATATGCCATGTTGGTTCAGTACAAAAAGATGTGTAGAGCAAAGCATGAAGGAGATTGTTTCTGATGTTTTCATCATGTAGACATGGCCATGATATATTTCAATAACCATCTTTTAAAAGAATGAACTTATTGAATTTAACATTCAAACAAAAAGGTCATCTATTTACTTTATTCATAAGAATGAAACCTAAAACCAAGATCCAGACGTACATGTTTTGTAGTGAAATGTAAAGACACAGTATAATGCCTTTATGGGATCAGGTTAATGCTTACTGTGCCTGGAGCTTCCCCGTTTGACAAAGAAGAACTTAGATTTATCAAATGTTAAACACATGGCTTTAACGGTTCATATTAGGAGCGTTCCTGAGGGATTTGCACTAGTTGTGAGGTTGTATTCACTTCACTTTATTTCTTTCCCGTGGCTTTCCTATTTCCCTTTGGGATGCGTTTCATGTGTCTGTTATTGCTTTGAAGATTTTTCATTTCTATCTCATGCTTAACACCTGCCATTGACTCCTTGTATAACTTATGAGAAATGAATAGCATTCTTCTCCTTGAGTATGTGCTTGTGCTGATATAGAAAAAATAATATGTCTGCCCTCCACTTTTATACTAAAATAAGATTTTACTTTTTAGTATTAATAAATTTTTAGAAATTTTATACTTTTGGAAATATTTTTATTTTTATCTTTTTGATTATTCATTACATCATTGTGGAACAAAGCAGAATGACACATATCCGGTGATTTTTTTTTCAGACAATATATGCCTGAGAACATTAAATGTAGTAATAACTTGAGACTCCAGAAAATTTCTTCTTTTAGAGGACCATTTTATTCCCAGTCATATTTAAGTTTTTGAATTATGTTATGTAGTGATAAATATCTTGTACCAATTTGATCCTGAAGAGAGAGTTACACACGGCTGTTACAAAAAGTTTTATCCAGGGCAGTGTTCAGGATCCATTTATGAATGAATGCTTGACCGGCAATCCTATGGAGAGATCATCTTTACCTTTTGAGTTGTTTCTGCCAGTGTGTAGGTGGCAAGAGCAATGCAGTCTGATTGTAAATCGATCATCATTGATATAAATAACAAAAAAAAATTGTAATATATATATATATATATATATTTGTTTAAAGAATGAATCACTGTAAAACATTCAACCTGTATTTCTGTGGTCATATCTGTTTCTTTTTTGTTGTTGTTTTTATTATACTTAAATGATTAAATAGAAATCATGTTAAAAGAAATAACATACTGTGGTATGGAAAAACTTATAGTCAAAGGAATGCTTCTTACTTTCTTAAAATCTTTATATTTGCCCTTTTGGCAGGGCTCTTCTTTCGGATAATTTTTTAACCCTTTCTCAGTTAGTACTACTTTTCTGCTTTTGCTCATATTCTCTCCCCATTTTCTTATACCCCAACCAATTCAGCAGCAAGAGTTGTCACGTTGTCATTCTTGTAATAGTTAATTGTTCCACTCGTCTGCACAGAATTCTACACTGATCCCAGCTCACTTGGAAAATAACCAAAGGTTTTACAATGATCTTCATACCTTTGTGACTTTATCTCTTACTTTACTCTTTATTCCTTTGGCTTCAGCTCACTGGTGTCCTTAAACATTCCAGAGACTCTCCTATATGAGTTTACTCTTGGCCAGGAATGAGCTTCCTCAAGATATCCACAGTTGCTCACAAGGCTAGTTTCAGGTCTACAGTCTTCTTTTCTATCTATATATCTATATCTATATCTATCTATATCTATATCTATATATCATCTATATCTATATCTATATCTATATCTATATCTAATCTATATCTGTATCTATCTATCTATCTATCAATATATATATATATATATATTTTTTTTTTTAGGCAAGGCAACCCTTGGGTGACCTCACAGATTGCAAGGATCTTGTCAGTTTATAATCCCTTATCTTTTTATTTTTTATACCTACAGCATCTGATCTGGTCTTCCTAGGTGGTCTCCAATCCAGGTACTAACCACACCCAACCCTGCTTAGCTTCTGAGATCAGATAAGATCGTGTTTGTTCAGGATGACATGGCCGTAGACTACAGCCTGCTTATAGACGCTTTTTCTACCCTTCAGTTGAACACCTAATTAAACCTGCAGTATCCTCACTTCTCTGGCACATCTTGACTCTCTTTTCTACTTAACTTGATTCTAGATAGCATTTACTGTGATCTAAAGACTCCATATTTTGCTAATCTTCTTTAGTGCTTTGGCTCTAGATTGTATAAAATATAAGCTCTACTAGGACAGGGAATTTAGACTCTTTTTGAAAAAAAAACAACTGTATTTCCTATATCTAGAATAATGCTTATCACATAGTAGGTGCTCAAAAAATCATTATTAAAAGAACAAAATAATATAAGACTAAAATATAATTCTTGTGCTTATTTTCAGAGGTATAAAATGTTATAAAAGGAACACCTGACTACAAATTGGAATAGCATCAGGGTTTCTGAAAAATGTGATCATGAGTAAATACCATAATCACTTTAAATTTTAGTCATCATAAGTATAATGTGAATCTTAAATGAGATAATGTATGTGAAAATGCTTGTCAACTATTAAGCATTTTACTAATACTATTAGTGTTTTTTTTTCCCTTGAAGATGAATTTACTTAATCTTATAAATGAATTAATTTTATCAGTAATAGCTTAACATCTCTATATTTGTTTCTTTAAGACATTTTCTCTTAAGTTTTCATGATTCTCTTTTTCAGATTGATTATATATATATATATATGTATATATATATATATAGTTATAGTTATGACTAGTTAGGCAATAAGCATTTACCAAATGTTTACTAGTAGTATATGTGATTTAAAAAGCTACAGCTTAATGGGAATAGAAACAATTAATGCAGTTTTCAAAATTGAATTACATATAGTCATCTAATTTCTATTGCTTACTTTATGCCATGCTCTCTTCTAAGTGCTCTACAAGTATGAACTTATTTAATACTTGTAAAAACCTTATGAATTCATTAATATATCTATTTTGCTAATGAGAAAACATATAGACAGGTTAACTTGTTCAAGGTCATAATTTACACTACATGTGTAAATGCATGTATTTATATATTTAAAAATAAAATAATTTTAAGATTAATAATACAGTTTGAAATATAAATATATTACTTGGATATTAAAATAAGAGACTGAGTAAATAAAATTTTGAGAAATCAAGTGTGGACTAACAATTACTCATTTAAATAACGTGGCTTATGTATACCTAAGCCACTAAGATCTTGAAATTATTTCTTCAGTATCATTGTGTTAGTTCTTAGTACTGATTTTTAAGAGTTGGATGTTGTGTAATTTCCAAATCCAGGGAAATACTAGCTTATGAAAACATTTCTACTTCTCGTCTACATGTCCATAGGATTCTAAAGTATGATTGGCAATAGAAGGCTTTTTGTTTTCTAGTCATATTCCTTCCATGGTCTTGGCCTTTCTTCTTTCTAGGCTTTGTACCCAAATAACTTTTCCTAGTTAAGGGAGTTGGCTTTCACTAACGATGTGAGACCATCTCTCAAAATTAACTGGATTTCCTTATTGAGTTCTCTTCTTATTACCATGGTTATTTAATTCCACACTTGGGTAAATCTTTACTGGAAGGATTCTTGAAAGATTTGATACAAATTTATTGGTCATTATATAGGTTATTCATAGAACAAATATTATTTGATAACTTACTACATTAGGAGTTAGGTAAGACAGGCAAAACTCCCATTCTTAAAATCTTGTTCAGGAAGGAGATGTTGGATAGATTATGATTTTCAGTTGATGATAAGTCTAGGAAGAAAATTAGAAAAGATGATAGGACAGTGACCTTTAACAGTGCAAGATCTAATTATATTCAAGATCAGAAAGCCTACTGTGGCCATAGCATAGTAAGTGAAGGGGAAGGTGATACAAGACGAATTCAGAGTACTAGGCAGATATATTGGTTATTATATAGAAAAAAGGTTATATTTACTTTCAGTGTTATGGAAAACCATTTGAAGATTTTAAGCCAGGGAATAACATGACCATGCTTAGAAAATCTGTTCTGGCCTCAGTGTGGAGAATAGTAATTGGGGCCAAGGAAAGATAATGTATGCTCACCTGGTTCCCCGAATTGACCTAGGCAGGTATATGCTAGTGAGTACCTTTACCTCCATCTGTCCCTTGCTATAAAAAGACTATAACATTTTTCAGAATTCTATTGACACATATACCATATTAATTACATTGCACATACATTCAATTTAGACATAATAAAAACTTATTATTTTTGCCACACATAGAGTTAGCAATATTTAGATTTTGACAACTATTAGATTTATACTGAAATGCCATTAAAAAATTTATTTAGTGTTACATAATACAACAGCAAATAATTTTTCAGGGGGCATTTTAGTATGGTAAAGTCACTGAATCTCTTTAGTGTAACATGCATATGAATTGTTATATTGTTCCTAATAATGGTATACAGTGGTACCACGGGCCAGGGAAATTTCCTGCCATTTTATGTAGCATCATACTGGTGGGATATGAGATCATGTTATGAAATCCAGGAGTATAACTTACAAGACCCTTCACACAATTTTGCCTGATAATATATAGTAGATTCACCTAAAGGACTTTGTAGAAAGTGAGGTATTATTTATCTAACCTCAATCTGTTTCCATTTGCTTTAATTAAAATAAAACAGTGTGAAGATATTTTGTCTGATTTGAAAGTGACCTTTCACTTTACTTGTTCTAGTTTTATTTTAAGAAACCTGTTTTTCTTTAGGAATATTATTGCTGACATAATTCTTTAGTTTTATGAAAATGTTCCTGTAACCTTGTGGTTTCTTCTATACCCTTTATTCATAGTAGTCATGAAAAAGAATAAAACAGCTATAGTATTCGAAGTCCAGTAGGAATATATTTTTGATAGAAAAAATTACAAAAGACAGCATGCAGAAATTTTTATATAAAGAAGTCCCTAGTGATATTGATAGAAATTATTTTTGATACCTTATTTTTCAAAATATGCTGTAGAAAAACAGGAAAAATGCTGCAGTTGAACAGTTTTTATATGCATCACAGAAAATGACTGTGGCCAGATCTGTTTATCACAATGGGAAACAGAGCATTTGACAGAAAGCTAGGCCTCATAATTAAGTAACATCTATTTATTTTCTGAACCAACAATCAAGGAGTAAAAAATTTATTCTGTAAAATTTAATTAAAATATGGATTTTTAAAGGATATCATCTTTTCCCCTCATCTTACACATCTGCGTTCATTCACAAAAGGAAAAGCAGCATATCTGTTTTTTATATCTAAATTTAATTCAACAGAAGACAAGATTTGGTGCAATGACTAGCCTGCTATCTAAAGAAGACATCAGATGCTTCACATATGATATCTGACCCTAGAACTTAATATAAGGATGCCTCATGCTGTCATGAGTCACACATATAAAGACTAGGCCAGGACAAATGTTGTTCTCATTCACACTCTTACTTCATGGCTATAAGGCCTCCTTTGAAGTTTTTAATGCTAGTAGAACTGATGCCAATACAAACTGTTTAGGGTCAGTGCAATGATCCCTTTTGGTAAAATGGCTCATGACTACCACTGCAGTGTGGCTCTGTGACAGCAGCTTTTAACATGCTGATGGGATCTACAGAGTACCATCAATATTCCCCTATGGACCAAAAATAAGACAGAAAACTATGTGGCTTGGGCCTGGATAATAGGACTCGAAAATCATGAGCTTGACTATAGTAATAACACAGGAAAGGAGAGAATACAAAGAATATCTGTCATACATACAAATCTTATGTTTGACAGGTGCTACTTGAAAGGAAAATATATTTAAAAAGAACATACTTAAATTCCATGTGTGAATACACCTCTTAAACTAGTTCTTTGTTTTAGATAAATTCTAAATGGATAAAAATGATGCTGAGGTTACAGTCAAGATGGAGGGGTAGGTAAATGCTGTATTGGCCCCGTCTGACAACCACATCAAAATTATAACTAAAACAGAATAGCCATCATTAGGAGTCATCTGAAGTCTAACTAAATAGAAGTTCTACAATAGAGGACATACAGAAAAAGCCACCTTGAGACTGATTGGAGGGGCAGAAATGCAAAACAAACTGGTCCCACATCCATGTGTGGTAGTTAAAAACCGGGAGGAATATCTCAGCTGTCAAGCTTCCCCCAGAGGGGTATGTGGTGCCAGCCCCACATAGGGCAAAGAATTGAAAACCTATTTGAAAAAATAATGAGGGAAAACTTCTCTAATCTTGTGAAGGAAATAGAGGTACAAGCCCAGGAAGTGTAGAGAGTCTCAAACAAGATGAACTCAAAGAGACCCATAGAAAGACACAATATAATTAAAATGCCAAAGGCTAAAGATAAAGAGAAAATTTAAAAAGCAGCAAGAGCAAAGAAATTACCTACAAGGGAGCTCCTATAAACTGTCAGTTAAATTCTCAACAAAAATTTTACAGACCAGACAAGATTGACACCAAATATTCAAAGTGATGAAAAGCAAGAACCTATAACCACAATCTACTCAGCAAAGCTCTCCATTATAATCGAGGACAGCTTCCCAGACAAGAAAAAGATAAAAAGTTCATCACCACCAAAGCAGTATTATGGAAAATATTAGAAGAACTACTTCAAGAAGAAAAGAAAAAAAATCAAAATATAAATAATAAAATGTCATTAAATACATATCTATCAACAACTACTTTAAATGTAAATGGATTAAATGCTCCAATTAAAAGATTGGTTAGCTCAATGAATAAGAATAAAAGATCCACTCATACGCTGCCTACAAGAGACTCACTTCAGATTGAAAGACACACACAAACTGAAAGTAAAGTGATGGAAAAAGATATTTCATGAAAAAGGGAAAAAAAAAAGCTGGGTAGCAATATTTTTATATCAGACAATATAGACTTTAAAACAAAGGCTTTAACAAGAGACAAAGAAGGACCCAGTAATCCCTCTTCTGGACATTTATCCCAATAAATCCGAAACACTACTTCAAAGGGACATGTGAATCCATATGTTCACTGCAGTATTACTTACAATAGCCAAGATATGAAGGTAACTTGGCTGTATATAAATGAATGGATAAAGAAGAGGGGGTACATATATATAATAGAATATTACTTAGCAAAAAAAAAAAGAATGAAATCTTGCCATCTGCAACAACATGGATGTTTCTGGAGAGTATTGTGCTGAGTGGAGTTAAGTCACACAGAGAAAGACAAATACCATATGATTGCACTTACATACAGAATCTAAAGAACAAAATAAACAAAAAAGAAACAGACTCATAAATGCAGAGAAAGCTTTGATATTTGCCATTGATAGGGGTTTTGGGAGGGGTGAAAAACAAGAAGGGATTAAGAAGTACAAATTGGTAATTACAATATAGTCATGGGGATGTAAAGTATAGCACACAGAATATAGTCAGTAATATTGTAATAACAATGTATGGATGTCAGGTAGGTACTAGATTTATTGGGGTGACCACTTCATAAGTTATATAAATCTCTAATCACCATGTTGTACACCTGAAACTAATATGTATGCCAACTGTAATTGAAAATTTTAAAATTTATTTAAAAAGCTACAAAAAAGGAAATGATGCTTAATTTACATGAAAGAAATTATTGTGTGTCTGACAAAAATTTTAATTTCATAAATTTTATATAAAATTTGAAAAAATACAAACCTTCAGTAAAAATAACAACCATCTACAATATCAATATTTAGGACAATAACTATTGGGTACCTTTATGACTAGTAATTTCCATAAATATATAAATGTGAATAACTATATAACACGTATACAGTTCCAAATGTAGAATTATATTCATTTATATAATTTAAGAAACACCGAACAAGAAATATTCTAAATGCTATATAAATATGAATTAATTTAATCCTTATAACTGCCCTATAAGATAAGGATTATTATTATCTCCATTAAAAAATTAACTCAAATCATCCACGAACAGATAAATGGATACATAAATTTTAGTATATCCATACTATGAAATATTATTCAGCCATAAAAAGAAATGAAGCACTGATACATGATACAATGTGCTGAACCTTGAAACATTATGCTAATAAAAGAAGCCAGGCAAAAAGTCATATTATGTAATTACTTTTGTATGGTATATCCAGAATAGGCAAAAATAGTTGTAAGCAGATTAGTTATTATTAGGGGATGAAGATAAAGGGCAAGTGGGGAATGATAACTTTGTGAGTATGCAGCATATTTCTGGGGTAATGAAAAAGTTTGAAATTAGAAAGAGGTGATGTTTGTGGAGCATTGCAAATGTACTAAATGACACTGAATTGTACACTTTAAAATGGTTAGTTGTATGTTTATAGGAATTTCACCTGAAACATATAAATAAAAGAAAACTGAAGCACAGAGAGTTTAAATAACTTCCCCAAGGTTACAAGACTAGTAAATTCTGGATTTAAACACAAGCAATTTATGTCCATATACTATGTGCTTAAATACATTGAGCTACTAAAAATAGAATTGTATTTGTTGCCTTTAATTTCATATTTTTGTAAGCAATTTTCCTTAACATTAAGTAAATACTCCTGAAATTTTTATTTTTAAAATATAAAATGTAACCAGCACACATTTTCACTTAAAATCTGAGTGCTACTATGTAACTGTTTTATGTTCAGTGTATCTTTCCCTGAGGATCTGGCATGACAACCTGAGGACAGAGGTAGTCCTGCTTGCTATTGCATTAACTCCTTTGAGGGAAGAAGAGAGACAGATGGAAGAAAAACTGGCTTCACTCATTGCTGTTTTTACTGGTAAAGGAGCACTACATGTTAAGAGAGTTCTCTAAAATCAGATAGTATCTTCTATATCAGGTAGAAGAGTTTGAGGTGCATTTTAGAGATCTGGATGATTCCACAAAACTTTGTCATTCAGGCCAGCCAAAGTGTTTTCTTCAAAAAAGAATGAGAATGTCAATAAATTGGAAAAATTCTTTTCCACTCCTCCATTGTCAGATACCATGGTCTTGGCAGTAAGGGCAGGTCTGGTGGTGGAGGGAGTATAGGGGGCTCTAGGATGAAAGGTTAATAAATGTCTCTAAACTATTTGGAGTAAAAATGAATGTCCTAAAAACATTATTTTGTTAATAAAACTGATGTTTGGTTTTCCTTTTTTATAAATTTGTGCCATATTGAAAATATCTATATTATACCATTGCAAGAAATGGAAAGAACATATAATTGTATATCCTGTGATTTTAAAAAAAATAGGGGAAAAAAGGTAGAAAAAAAATTGACTAGTGAAGTTTCCAAAAAATATATACCAACTGTTAGTCATAATTATTCATTAGGAGGTAACAGTAGTATTAATTTTCACCATCTTATATTTCTGCATTTGACTCTTTTCCTATTTTTACAAATGCTATCATATTGTTTGTTCAATGGATAGAAGAATTGAAAATTAATTGCAAAAGAATAATCCAGAATGGTTCTCTATTTCATTAGGTTTTGAAAATTTAGAACAAATTGATTAGTTGATTCATGAATATATATTTGATATGTATCAGGCACTGTGCTTAGCTCTAGTGTTCAATGATGGAAAAAACAGACATTATAGTACTCAGTAAAACTTAGTTAGCATTTGGCAAACAAACAGGACACAGGATTTCCTCAGCTACTTCTCCCCAACACTCCCCCATTACCTCCCCTATTTAATAATTCTCCTCTTTCCCACTTTCTTTCTTCTTCCTTCTCTTTGAGGAACCACATCCTTCCCCTCAACTCTCCTTCAAAACAGACACACGGAGAACCAGGGGAGGATGGAATGCAATGAAATTGAGAGAGAGGTGGGGGTAAGACCATGCATACTTTGTACTACCTGTGGCCAAAGAAAGTAGATAAAGACAATGGGAAAGTACTGAAGGATTGAAGCAGATTCGATTTTATATTTTGCACAGATAATTGTGATACAGCGGAGTAATGGATTAGAAAGAGAAAAGTTTGGAAGCAGGGAGACAGAGAAGAGGCTATTGCAGTGGTCCAGGGAGTGAATGGTGGGACTCAGTGGTGACAGTGGAAAACGAGAACAGGAGAATTCACAAGAAATCTTCACAGTTTGGGGAAAGATTGGGCAAATCTTCCACAACTCTTCCTCTGACCTTAGGAATAACACCTTCATGATGTAACAAATTGTTCCTAGGATAAAAGAGGATAAAAGAAGTGGGGCAAAGGATTTTTTCTTTCTCGGTCTCATTTCCTTTGATTATAGTTACAGGTTATTTCTTAGAGTTTTATTGATAGAATAACAATGATGTTACTGTTATTAAATTAAAGCATTGTCCAAATATGTTATTACCTCTTGTTTTTTCCTAATACTGCTAAGTCTAACAACCAAAAGCTTGAATGCTTATAGACACAGCTCTCCTTTTCCCTGGAGTAATATTTCTAAAACTTAAAAAAATTATAATTTTTTCTTCTATTACTGAAATATAGAAATATTTAGCATTTCCTTATTATATCCTCCAAATTATAGGACCTAAATTTTAAAAATATGAAATATTTAAATAATCTCCATCTATCTATAAATATATTTGAGATTATTAATGCTTATGATGGTCTTGAAATATTGGAATTAACTGAGAAAAAACACTATTTTAGACCAATTAATAATACATATATTCATCCATGATATTTAATTGCATATCTTTTGTCAAAGCCATCTAATTGACAAGAAATTCTTTTCACATATATTTCACTCAAGGCTTAATTTTACTTTTTACCTTGATTACATTGGCCCGGCGGAACACCCAATGTACCAAAATCAAAGTCCACAATCTATATTGGTTGAGTTCCACACATTTACTATAAAAGTTTTAATGTAATGAAGAGCTAAAAGAATATGTTTATCTTTTCTTATTATTAAATGATGAAATATATAGCTTTATCTGAAGCTATCATTTTCTCTTTTTATTAGTTTTTGTTTTAGACTCCTCCACTTCTCCCACCACTACTACAATAATCTTTGCCTGCTTGTTTCTTTGCAAACCCTGGACTCTTTTACACTTGATACTCTTGACATTTCCCTCTTCATGCCAACAGAACAACAAAGGCAAACTTTGGAGACCAGTTGATTTGCTATCTGAAATGAGCTGAGCTTTGGAAAAGCTAAAAGAAAATATGCTTTTTGCTCACTATATTTCAGAATGCTGAAAGAATAAAATGGGCACATGTCATTCCCAAGACAGACAGCAGGGGAGAAGCCACTTCATGTGCATGTCTAGAAGACAGCAGCTAAGGAAAAGAGGTCATTAAAAAAAAAGCAGGAAATAAATCCTTCAAAACAAATGAAAAGAAACAGACAATTCTTCAAAATGAGAGGGAATTAGAAAAAGAACATTTGGGAAGGAAAAGGTACAAACCCAATTCATAGCAATAAGAATATATAGTAAATCAAGAGATGGGGTAAGGTGAAGATTATTACAGGAATAAGAAACAGCAAATACAAAAGGTTGAAACTGAGAAATATCATTAATTGCTCTTGAAGTTAGAAAATACCTCTCTTATAGAAAATGAAGGAACAAGTGGCCTGAAAGGGCAAGGAGAGGAGGCTGGTACCAGATCTTGTACAGCAGTTTCTCAAATTCTTTGTTGTGTAGGATTATACATTAAAGAGATAATAATTCACAAGGTCCTATTGTATAAAATTCATATGCACATTGAGGCACATACAACTCACCATGTGATTTCTGATTACACGAACTGGTCTTTATATATCTCTGCAACAAAACAAGTTTACTGATCACATATAAACATGTCACAGCACTGTCAAATAAGTATAAACATCTCTAAGTGCATACCCTTAATTTTTATACTTATTATGTCACAGACTGGCAGCACACTTTATGTAGCACTCATGTAAGGAATTTCTATTTTTTTCTAGGCCCAAGGGCAAGTTATAGAAGAGTTTTCAAAAGCTCGGTAAGATTAGAGGATTTGCATTTTGAATCACAAACAAGAGTAAACAACATATTGGAGGCAGGACATAGGCAGAAGTAGGGAGTATAGGAGACTACTGTAATAATGTATAAATAATGGGTAGTGACTATAAAGATGGATAAATGGATTCAAGATATATTTTGGTTATGGTACCACGGTCTTAATAGGTTGGATCTAAGAACTAAAGGTGAAGACAGAGTCACAAGTAATTCAGGGATTCTATCTGCAACAACTGGGTGGATATCACATATTAACATAGGGAAGACAGGAGGAACGGTTTGAGATGGTCATGGATATCGTGAAATCAGCAGTTGTGCTTTGGCTATGCTAAACATAAACTTGTTACAAAAGAGAGAAATGGATGGATTCTCATTTGTTTAAAAGGTGATCTCTCTCTAATTGATTAAAACAAGATGTTTATGCCCCTGATTCAAGAATTCTGAGCAATCATCTCAACAGTGCTTTGGATGAACTAATGAAGTGGTCTGATAGTAATACTACTAAACAATAGTTAGGCCTTTGTACATAGTTATTAGTTACCTGTAGGATGATAAATTACTCTCCTTAAGCAGAAAGAGTTCCCAATTTGTTTATACTCCCCTCAAAAAGTGTTCTGTTAGTTTTTGTATGAGTAAGGTTCATTTCAGTTTAGTATTAAAAAATAGTTTTGTCATTTTTGTTAAACATTCTTAGTAATTTTATTAAACATTTCTTTATCCAAAAAAGGATAGTTTTGTATTTGAAGTGTATTACAAGTATAGATTTACAATTGGAATTAAATGATGGAAATGAGGAAAAAAAGTTTTATAAAATACTTTAGCTTATAGAAAAGAGTGCCAGAAAGGAGAAATAGAGACAAGTTTGCGCACCTTCCTTAGGGTTCCAGAGAGTAACCTTTAAATTTATACTAATTAGTTTTAAAGGTCATAGAAAATTTTACCCCAGTAACTGCCCTGTTGAACTTGGCTAAGCACGAATAGCAATTTAATTCTCTGGTTGACGGTAAGGATGCAACAAGATGTCTGAAGAATTTCTCATTTACAAAGAAATTTCCATGTGGTACACGTGACAGCATTAACTCAATACCTTCAACAAACTCCTGGTTGTATGTTTACCAATCTTTTAAAACATTATACTTGATGTTAACAAAACAAGACAGTGTCATGTCATTTGTTGCATTTTAAGGTTAATTTTTACTTCTGATAAGGCTTCTCTTTATGAGTTTGTTTGTATTCTGATAACATGCAAAGTTCATCTTATAAATCTGTCTCTAGAATTACCTTTTCTTTCAGACCACAGGTTTAAGCATATTTCTCTAAGCTTCAGTGGAAATGAGCACAAAGAACAAATGGTATATTTAAAGCCAAAGACAGTAGAAATAATGTCAAACCATGGCCATCGATTATTTTTATTTTTTAGTTCATATTATTTCAAGGAAAGGAATTTACTACATTCTACCTTTTATTTCCTACAGAGATTCTTAGTGCATAAAGCAAGGTTATTTGTTTTATTGGAAAAAAGCCATTGAAAAATATCATTTACTCTGTTGGCCCACGGATTTTCTCAGAATGTTCAGTAGCAGAAACACATATCCTCGAGGATTTCATTTAGTCATGGTTGAAAAACCATATGACAAATTCTTAATTTTGGAGACTAAGAGTTGACAGAAGGCCAACTACTTCAACTTCAAAGACAATGACAACAGTCAGTCTTAATTGTTACTAAATACATATCCCTTACCCCTAGTGAGTCATATCTGCCTGGTAGGGCTTTTTATTGTGAACAATATATTAAATACTTTATTCTGATTTATCCCACAGAACACAGTTTTAATGACAAGATTTTGATCATGGCATCTGCTAATAGCCTCACTAGCTAGTAGGTTTTAATGCCCTTGAATAACCCACATAGCAATTGAGATAGTATTTTTTTTACTCTTATTCATAAAACAAATTCCCTCCAAATGTATATTGTGGACTCTTCACACCTTTGAAAAAATTTATATACTGAATAAAAATATTTTTCTCTGGACAAGATTAGATTCTGCTGAGCTGGTATCTATAATCCCGGGTCTGCACAACTATTATCCCTAATGCACCAAGTGATAATAACTCAGTCAGCTCTGTCTTTTCTAAACCAATCCTCAAACCCACTTCATCAATTTTTGTTGTGACTATTGTTAGTTCCTATTTCTTTCTCAAATTGCATGCTTTTCATTGCATCTAGGCTGTAGGTACTGTTTGTTAAATCTGGAGAGAGATTTAAAGTATTGGTTATCAATACTCCACAGTTGTTATTGCTAAGGAATGAATTTTTTTTTTTTTATTGTCAGGCTTGTTCTAAAGGAGTTGCTATAGATTTAAGTGCTCTAGGGACTTTTTTTTCTCTCTCTAATTAACATATTACTATATAACACTCCTAGAACTCTACTTAATATTTATTTATAATGTGAAAGTAAGCTTTTTATTTTAAAATGGAATCAGTAACTCTTTTGATTTTATAATTAACTTAGTCAGAAAACATCACAGAGATGAAGATTAGCTCTTACCCCTTAAACTCTACTTCTATATACATCTTAATTTTTTCAATGTTAGTAGTGAAGCACATATAGTCGGCCAGGAAGTTGAATTATTGAATCTTCACTATGTTCTGGGAATTAAAAAGATAAAGACAGTTGTCTAGACTTTTGTTAGAGGAAACTGACATGTAAACAGAATAATTCCAAATCTGTATGTTAACTGCTGCGAGAAAGATATATGAGACATAGTGGTTTTTGTTGTTGGTGTTTGTTGTTTTTAACAGATGAAATAATCTGTTTTATCTGGGGATAGTATAAGAATCAAGGAACGTTTCATTAGAGAAAGTATTTGACTTGCACCTTGAAAAATGTTGTCAGGTGGAGGAGATGGAGAGAATTTAGCCAAAGGGAGATTAATTTGAAAAAGCACAGAGTCAGGAGAAAGCATGTCCTTTTTTCTTCATGTTAGTAAAACTTCTCTTTTAGCGTGATTTTAATCTTTAGGATACCCGATGTCATTTAGAGCCCTCTAGGTAAAGGATACTGCTTTTGTGCTAAATAATAATAATAATAATAATAATAATAATAATAATAATAAGAGGTACAATGAGATTAAATTTTATGCCTGAATCATATCTTGCCCTGTACAGTATTGTTATGCCAGAAAAAAAATGTATAGGCTGGACACCATATTAATAAAATGTTGACTTCTTCCCCCATCAATATGACAAGAAAAGAAATAATGTAAATATTTTATTCTTTTTTTATATAAACTAGATAGCTGAAATGATTGGTGTGTGGAGAACAATATGGCTTGTTAAAAAAGAAAAAATAGGCGCAAAATGGAGTCACTTGTGCTAAGCCTCATATCAACAAATCAAGACTTAATACCTAACCTAACTACAGTTTCAGCCTCTTGCAGGAATGTAATCTTAACCAGTCAGCCTACACTAGACAAGGCATAGGCAACACTGTTGATCTGTTTACGGCCCCAAAGAAATGTGACCTCCTCCTTCCTTTTGTTCACAATTTCTTTGTCCCTTCCCATTTCTGCCCCTACAAACCTTTCCTTTTCTGCAGCTCTTTTGAGTTCCCTTCTATTTGCAAAATGGAATGCTACCCAATTTATGAATCCTTGAATGAAACCAATTATATTTTCAAATTTATTCAGTTAAATTTAGTTTGTATCAGTGTATAAATATAATAAATACAACTTATTTAATATTATATATATACAGTATATAAAATAATAAATATAATTGTATTATATTTAATACAAATATAAACAATATAAATGATATAAACATAACTATAATAAAAATATAAATATAATGAATATAATTTTATTATTCATCCTAATAATAGAATTTTTATAGCTTTGTTTTTATAATTATAGTCTTTTCGAAAAGGCAAAGTATTGAAACACACATATAATTGTGATGAAAAATGCCTGCCAAAAGAGACTGTAGGCATGTACCTTGGTGATTATTCTTAAGATTTATGTTTATGAAGAGGTACTTTACAATTGTAACATCAATGCGGTGGTTTCTAGTAGGCTCAGATTCTTGATGAAGTTAATTATTTAACAAAAATTGTTTTTTTCCTGTTCACAAGCTAGTATCTTCATTTCTGTCCACAGCCTTTCTTATTTCTTTCATGTTGTTAAAACTGATTTTCTTTAACATTCTCTATGACACAGATCAGCAAGGGAATCAGTTCTATTAAAGGAGATCTTTAGAATGAAAGCAACTGTGGAATGTTTTACAAATGTGGTTCAGTAAACTCCATATAATTTCAAAAGAAAATGATGCATACAAGAGCATCTTGGGAATTAGCATAAAAAACACTGTTTCACTTAGACTCTTGCAAGAAGGACCTTTGGGAGAATAGGACTACTTTTAAATAGCCTGATTGGGAAAAAAAAATCTCTTACTGTGGCTCTAAAGAACAAAATTTGCATATTAATAGAAGATTAAAGTGCCCATCAAGTATTCTGAAGCAGTTACTTTCTCTTGTCTATTTTGTTCTTCGCATAAACATCTTTCATAATAAAAAGAAACTTGTGCCTTTGCTGCTATTTCAGTGAGTCTCTAAGGTTTCCTATTACAATAGGACAGATTTTTAAAATGTCTATAACCCTTGATTAAAGCTCTTTGGTTTGTTATTTATTAACACAATGAAAGGGTCACTTTTAGGAAAAAATAGAACGGTATAGGAGGAAGGACATATCAAAAATGTTTTTAAAAAACGCTCCCTCCACAAAAAAAGAAAAAGAAAAGGTAAGAAGAAAATGCATACAACTAAAAATAAATAAAAACTCAAAAATGTTTCTAGCGAATAATACATATTTCAAAAATAAGTTTTGTATAGAGTGACAGCATAAAGAAAAAAAAATTAAAAAGAGATATTTATAGGTGGAAAAAGTTCTGTGGCAATTCTAGTAGAGTTCCACTGTGCCAAAGATACAGTTGCTGTGTATTTTCCCACATTAGTTCCTCATAATGTTGTGGGGAGTCTTGTAATGAAAGGTGGATGTTGTTCCTCATAATACCCCATAAAAATGAAATGCCAAAAATACACTTGAATAGAAAAATAGAGATTAAAATTAATGTCAAAATTCATTATATAAGAGAATTGCTGTGTGTGCCAAGTTTTTGTCAGGGAACAGACAGAATCTGTGGATTTGTTTATTTAACAACCAAAGATGTGGGGGTTCAGAATAATATTCCTCCCCCACTCTGCCCAAGCCATTTCTATTGTTTTTTGTTTTTTGTTTTTGTTTTTGTTTTTGTTTTTGTTTTTGCTTTTTTAGTGTTAGAGCTGTCTTGCAGTTGAAAGAGATGCCTTTCTACTGCTTTATTTGGAGTTTTTCAAAGAACAGTCGTATTCAGTCATATGGAACACAGATTTTTTTAATTGATTTTTAGTATATAAGTGACTGCTATTTTTCAGATATAGTCTCTAAGCAGGACAATTTATTTTTTAAAGAATAGTATCTTTCTATCTCTTCAATTAAGAATGTGTGGGATAAAAGTGAATCATATGTGGATTAGCCTTTCACATTCTCTCAGGGTCTTAAATGTGAAATAGCCATTTCCATTATGATTAGCCTGGTATTCCCTTTCTATGAATGTATTATATGCATCCTCAGCTTGAAAATGATACTTTTGACAATGAACTTTTGTGTGCCTTTTTAGTCTGGCTTTCCTGCTTTCAGTTCCTAGGCCTCTCTAACCCCAGTGACAAAGAAGTGCAGAAAAATGTGGGGACTACAGTTATGAGAGCTTTGGGAAACTCATCTCATATAAAGTGCTCCTTTCTCTCACTTTGAAAATGCTGGCAAAGCTTCCTTGTGCCCAGCCAGCTTTAGGGCATTCCCCGGCCCCCAACACCAGCAACTTGCTGCTACTGTATATGGTCTGGTGATGCTCTGAGCAGCAGGGCCAAGTTTGGGCTGAAACTCAATGTTCCAAAATATCCATTATTTTTCTTTTTTTCTGTCTTGCATTCTGTTGTTCCTTTGCTCTTGCTTATCTGAGATTTAGTCCTTAGATGTTCTTATCTTAACTAAATATTCTAGCATACTCTCTGGATTTGTTTCTCTCTTCAATCCCCCCTTTTAAAAAAAGATTTTAATTAAAACATAGCTAACATATAATATTGCATTAGTTTCAAGTGTATGACATAGTTTCTCTTCAATCCCTTTTTGATGCAGTGTTTTCAACTATGTTACTTTAAAGATAAAAAAATTAAACACCCACAAAAAGAAGTTTTCTGAAGAGACATTTTTTCCCGACTTTCTTCCTTACTATAAGTTATGTTGTGATATTGACATAGCAGAAGCAATATCATATTTTTAAGAGAAGCCTTTCTACAACAAATGTGTTTCTGGTTAAGAATTCCGAAAACTTTTAGAAACCATTGTAAAGCCATATTGGGGAGATCTAGCCAGTAATGTTAAATGGAAAGGAAGCAAAATGACACACTAAAGGTGACCCTAACTCTTTTATAGTTGCTCGGTAGGATATTTTAATTTTAGTATATTCATAACGTTTTTTATGAAAACTCTATTATTATAGAAAAATTTTAATATTCTTTATGAATAAATTACCACATGAAATGTCAATAAATATTAGTAACTCTAATGGTCAAAAATGCTTTTTCAAAGAAAAATGCGACTATAAGTCTGATGTAATTATTATGGCAAACATCTCAAATGACTTCTCAGATATCAAGGCCATTGGATTTAGTTTGCAACTTATTTGGATTAAACTGTTGACCACTACCATGAACTCGAAATTTCCTTCTTTGCTATTCAAGATATCATTTTTTTGTGACAGCTCCTTTCTGATATCTCCTTATTTTTATTTACTTTTACATTTACTCCTACTAAGAGAACAATGATTAATATTGTTATTAGCTACTGTATATTGAGTACTTCCTGCCATAGTGAAAACATTCTAGAATCCTATGAAGCAGGTGTTTTTACTATTACTTAAAAAATAAATTAACTGTATCTGGGAGAGTCTGAATAATTTAACAAAGGCCAGATGTATGGGAAGTGACAGACTTGCATTTAGATCTGTCTGATTCCAAAGTTCACCTTCTTAATCAATATGCAGTGATACCTACCTTATCAATTACAGCCTACATAGCAACTGTTGTTATTCTCTGAAGCTCTCTTTTAGGATCTCTTATTTTCTTAGATTACATTATCCCTAGGTAATTTCATGCATTCAATGATTTTATTTCTCCCCTATTACATTGCTGGTTTTCAACACTAACATTCTACCATACTTACCATATGCACTCTGTAACGGTTTTCTGGTCTGTTGGGCACACCCAACTACATAGTCCAAAAACTAAAAACAAACAACCAACCAACCAAAAAAAAACCCAACCAAACAAAAAACCTTAGGAATTTAAAATCTTATCTTTAAAATTTGCTACTTTGTTTGAATCTTCCAATTAAAAAACATAATGATAGTGTTTATCCAAGCCAATCCTTCTATTTCCCCCTCTACATTTCTTTTATTCCAATAGATTACCAAATCCTATAAATTCTTCTTAACATTTCCCAGTATATATTACCCAGTTTTCTTCCCCATATTTATTCCTGTGGTTTTGGACTTCTTAATAGTTTTACTTTTATAATATGAAGCAATGTGTGATCATTGCAGAAAATTTGGAAAATAAAAAAATCAAACAGAAGAAATTAAAAATTACTTATAATCTTGTATCATAGAAAACTACTGTGCATATTCAATTCATTTCCTTCTAGCACTTTCTGTTGTCCATTAAAAATAGATTTTCTTACTCTTCATACTACTTCATAATTTTCTTTTACTTAATGTGTTATTAATAGTTTCACACATAATGATATTTTTCTACTATATCTAATGTCTGCTTGATATTTCATTATGAGATTCCTATACCATTTAATCAGTCTTCTATTGTCAGATAAATTGTTCATGAATCTTTATGCACTTAAATCAAAGTGGACAACTCATTGACTTGTAAGGATACATTCCCAAAGGATTTAGCATGTTTATGCATCTTTTTTTAAAAAATAAAATATTTTCTTATAATAAAAGCAATAGATATTGATTTTGAATGTCAGAAAATACATACAAATGTAAAAAAGAATACAATTCATATTCTTATATAAACCAAGAAAAATAATTTATATTTGTTACAACTTGGTGCATATAATTTTGCAAACTTTATATTTGCATACATAACAAATAAAATAATTCTGAATATATAGGTTTTTAGAATTCTTTTCCACTTCTGTGTTTGTTTAAAAAATATTAGCTGATAAGATGATTCTTAATGGCTAAAGAACAAATAATTTTGTGGCTATAGCCTATTCTTTAGTAAATTCCCCATTGTTGAACATTAAGGATTCTTGCAAATTTAAATTACTATAATCAACATTTTTAATACCTAAATCTTCGCAGAGAAATTTGTGCTCATTCTCTTTATTATTTCTTTAATATGATTCTGTAATTAGAATCACTGAATCTAAAGGTAAAAATATTTTTGACTTTTAATAAATATTTTCACTTATACTTGCAAAATTTCAGCAGCGAGACTATTTTTCTGCTACTTTAGAAAAATTGATTCCTTTTCTTTCATTTATTATTTTTAAACCAAATATATGGAAAACATCTCAATAATTTTAAATGTGAATTAATTCTTAACTAATTAGGTTGAACATTTTGTACATGGTAATTGGTTATTAGCATTTTTTCTTTTGTTAATGGTGTAATCATCCTTTAAAAATTGTATTTAAAAGTCTTCTTTAAATATTAAATAGGTGCTATTTAAAATATATTATTTTCCCAAGTTTGTCTTGATGGAGTTCACTACTACAAAATATGGCACCTTGGCATATTGAATATTTTTAAGCTGAAGGAGTTTAAAAAATATGGCAGAAACAGGAAGTTCTTTCTGACCTTTCTCCTAGCCATTACCCTGAAACAGGTTATAAAATCCCTCAATTGAGAGGCGCCTTCTCCCTACCCAAAGGATAGGTGCATCATTATCTCTGAAGACAAAAGGATGCTGAGAAGAATCTTAACAAACAGGCCTTGTTAAGTTTCCTCCAGTTTACTGCATTTACCTCACACTTTTTAAGCTATTATATTTCTACATGACTGCCCACTCTTCATCAAACAAAGCATAAAATACTCAGGTCTAACTGTTTCTTTGTGTTTTTATTTTATTATAAAAGCTCCTTTGTCATGTAAAACTTATATGGAATAAATTTGTATGCTTTTCTCCTGTTAACCTTTCTTTGTCAGTTTAATTTACTGACCCAGAGAGGGACCCAATGAGAGAGTCAAGGAAAGCTTTTCCACCCTCTACAGTCTCAAGTTACTTAATTTTGTAGATTGTGTTTGATAATGTAGATTAATTAAAATTATTATCAGTCAAATGAATCTATTTTCAATTTGTTTTTTTGTTGTTGTTGTTTCCTTTTTAGGAAGTCTCCTTTTCCAATCTGAAATAGATAAATACTCACATTTTACCATTTCATTTTTTTTACCTTTTAATTTAAAATATTCATAAAAGTATTATAAGAATATAAAAGACTATAAAGAGCATGTATTTTACCTTATTTACAAACTAATGAGTTAGCCCACCTCAGTTTCATGGATGCTGGCAGAGATCTTGGATCAGAGGTGAAGAACAGTATATGACTCATAGCAATAGCAGTAGCAAAGATGGCAGCATCATTTTTGTGCTAAGTATTTGATCCTCAGTGCTCACAGGGCAACACAGAGAGAGAGAGAGAGAGAGAGAGAGAGAGAGAGAGAGAGAGACAAAGAGAGAGAGAGAATACTTGCATATGTTGATGGCCGCATTACAGAAAAAGAAATCTAAACTTAGGGTATATGAATGTTTTACAATGGACAGTAAGTGGGCCTGCCTCTTGTTGTTGAGGGACACATATTTTCCTTGGCAGTGAGCCAAACTGTGTTGTAAGAGAGATGCTATTTCTATATTCCAAGGTTATTTGTTTTACAACATCTTTTAGAAGATAGTTCAGAATCAAGGTCAGCCAATGCCTTGATCTCAAGATAGTTAAAATATGAATGCCCCATGGAAAAAAAATGGTTAATAATCAACGAATACATAATGGCATATAATGAAAAACAAAATCCAATCTTGTACATTTTTTGTCTCCAAATCCAACTTCAAACAAAATAATTTTGACTATTTTTGTTAATCATTTTTTATAGTTGTGTCCATATTTCTAAATCATATATTTATATTGTATATTAGTTATAATACTCTAGGTTTTGTTGACATGTTGGTAACAAACTGACAAATTCCAATAAATTCGAAAAATGTTTGGATATGTTTTCTGCAAAGAAGAAAGACATATTTATTTTTTCCTGTCTAGTATTTTTATGCCTTTTATTTCTTTTTTGTTGTCTTGTTAACAGTGACTATGACCTCTATCATGATGTTAAAAAATGTGGTGAGAATATCTTTGTTTTATTCTCAAACATAGGAAAATATTCAAGGTATAAACATTTAATATGAAGCAGACTGTAGCTACTACGAGGTAAATTTGTCAATTTATTCTGCATTTGTAGAGATGATAGTATAATATTTTTCTTTTTATTTTAATATTGGAGAATCATATTGATTTTCATATGGTGAACTAACTTTACATTCCAGGGCTAAATTCTACTGTCTTCATATATCATCATTTATATATTTCTGGATTTGATTTTCTAAAAATAGTTGAGCATTAACTTTCTTTTCCTATAATGCATTTGTTAGCTTTTTATATCAAGACTGAAACATGTTGAGAAGTATTTTTTTCTTATAATTTTTTAACTGAGTTTATAGAATATTACTATTTTTTATTAATTACATATTTTATAGAAGTTATCAGTGAAACTATTTAGGCTAAGGTTTACTTTAGGGGAAGGTTTTTCATTTAGGAATTAAATTTCCTTAATTAATAGAGGGACATTTATATTTTTAACTGTGCTTCTCTTAGAATATATTTATTTTATCCAAGTTTTAAATTTTACTTGCATGAGACTTTTTATAACATGTCATTATCCATTCTAATATGGTAATTTGTGTTTTCTTGCTTCTTTTTCTCTTGTTTATATTTTGTTTCACCATGTAGTTTATTTTTATTTTCTCTTTCTGTATGTGTGAGCAGTTGAGCTTATCTTCAGAATATTTTTCACTTTTGCTAGGTTCAGTAGACTTAGCAAATAATACACTGACTTTCCAGTTAAATTTGAATTTCAGACAAACAATGGATTTTTTTTAGTATGTCATGTAAATTTATTTTATCTTAATGTAATTTTCCTTTAACATGTTATATTTGGAATATATTTAACTATTGTTTATCTAACAATGTATAACTGGGCATCTGTATTTTTTTTTTGGCAACCCTATAGAGTTATCTTGTGAAGCCTGGGTCTAGGAGTGGCCTAACAGAGATGTTTTATGGATACTGATAATGATTTACAGAGTTCAAAAGTCCTGGACCAGTTTTTATCTTAATTTTTGATGTTGGGGTCTTGTATAATGCAGACATTTTAAATTGATATTCCATAGTTACATATGGCCTGTGCTTGGGTTATTATATTTCTTGTAGTTTTGTTTGTTTGTTTGTTTGTTTGTTTGTTTTTACATTCCACCAATGGCCTTGTCAATATCCTGGCAAATTTCCCTAGACTGGTCAACATGGAAATATGCTATATATAGATGAGGCTACATTGCAACACCTGGATACCCACTTCAGAGTCTGTGTCTCCTGTCTCTGAATGGCTTATGGAGCTCAAGATGTCAGCACTTAACCTATATTCTGTTTGGAGACAGCCTAGACTCCTGTGACATCATCACTCAGTATGTCCTATCTTCATTTCTGACTCCTAGGTATTAACTTTTTATTTTTTTCACAAGTTTTTTATTATATATTTCTAAATGTTTAGTAGAAGAAAAATCCTATCAATACAAGCCTGCCATTTGCTCTGGTATTTTTTTTTCCCAAGCCTCAGTTTTCTCATTATTATTAGACTAATAATAGTACCTCTTTTATAAAGTTGTCAAAATTAACAAGATAATTAATGCAGGGAAGTCATTTAATATACTGCTTGGCACATAAAATATAACTGATAAATTAATCAGCTTTCTCTCACATTCTTCAGTTTTCCTTCTATCTCAGTATAGTTTTTCTTTTGCAATTTTTAATTCTGCTCTGGAATCATTAGTGATCTTATATTCTTGCCACATTTCACTTAGCTCTTCTTCCACAATAATTTCTTGCCCTTCAGCCAGTCATCTTTATATTATAGCTTATCTTTATTTCAGAGAGTAAATATTTTTTAAATTTAAAAGAGAACCTGAACTGATGCTACTGAAATTTGCTTCTTAGTAAATATTTTTCCAAAGCAGATTCTTTCTTCTTAGTTCTACACTTTTCTCCATTTTTTCTTTGATTCTATTTATTTGTTATAAAAATCTTTACTCAGTTGAGTATGAATTTCATTTCTATTTATGTATTCTTGATTTTGAAAGAGTGCATCCATGTCCAGTAAATGCCTCAAAGGAGAATTTCTGTATTCTTTTTGGATCATGTTAGCATCCTCCTGGATCTTTTTAGAATGATCTCCTCAGATAGTCATAGAATTGCACGTCAGTTCAGTGTTCCAGCAACATCTGAGGAGAGTGTGGGTTTTCTCAGAAGAGTAAATTTGCTTCTCTGTTCAAACTTCCTTCCTCATTGTTGAAGCCCAATGGCCAAATGCTTACAGTTAGCTTTCTGTTAGCTTGATCTTCTAGGTTTTTATTTTTGAATAGTAATAAAAAGCTCCATTGTTCTTTTGTGTTTTTTTTTTTGGGTGGGAGGTATAGTTGCCCCTACCTACCCATCTGTTCAGTTAACTTGCTTATATTGCTTTCTTCTACAAAAAAGGAGACATTCTGTGTTCAAAGTCAACTTTGAACATCCATGACGTATGACCACACAAGTAGGTATTAGAGAAAGAAAAATACATATTTTTTATATTTGTTATATTTTTAAATTTTTATTTATGTGTAAACATGTTGAATTCAGGTAAAATATTAACATAAACAACATTTTTTATAGTGTCTACTGACTGACCTGTCTCATACTGTTTGCTTTGACTTTTTAGCTTTCTAGCTTATAAAATTAAAAGTATCACAAAACAGAAAAAGGTTTGACTGTACGTTAATCACCATGCTGTGAATTTGTACTATCTTAAGTCAATTCTCATGTGTGAATCGTCAGTCTTTAATTTCCCAAGTAAGAGTCTAGATGGAGAAATACTATGCTCATCTTTTGGCACTTCTTTATATGTTTCATTCATTAAATTTAATTCTCTTTCTTCTTTTCTGTCACTTTTTCTAGACATTTGTTAAACCATCCCATTAAAGAAGATTACTGCCATTATTTAAGCATTTTAAAATTACATTTAATCAATTCAATATCTGAATTGCACCAATTTTATTTCACTATTTTGATCATGCCAAATGATATTGTTAACTATAGAGCTATAGAACTAGAGATATAGAGTTTTCACTTCTACAGTTCACATATATTTTCTTCACTGAAATGTATTTTTAAGATATTTTAGTGTCAATGTAAGAATTTAAAATTTATAGAATTTGGACTATACAGAATATCACAAAGAAGAAAATTTCCATCTATAATTCTTCAAACCAATGTTGTCACTTTTACATAGCCATTTCATCTATTTCCTATGAACAGGCATAAATTTATATTTTTCCAAAAAAATAGAACATCATTTAATAGTTTTATATAATTTGCTTCTTACACTAATAAAATACCATAAATATTTTTATGTCATCAGATATTTTTTTTGACAATAATTTAAATGGAAGCATAATATTTCATTTAACCAAATCCATTGTGAGGATATTTTAGGCTCCTTCCATATTTTTGTCATTTTAAACAAAACTGTCATGAATATTCTTTTTAAGCACAGCAGTAATTCGTTAAGGCAAATTTCTCAAAATGGAATTGCTGGATCAAAAAAGTTGTACATGTACTTTTGCTATGTATTGCTTCATTTCTCTCCTGGAAGGGTGCATCAACTTTTACTCCCACCAGCAGCCTAGTATTAATTTTAAAAAACACACCACAATATTTTCAATGTGGTCAATGGTGCCAGTGAATTTGGAGTTCTGTTTAGTAAATTCACAAATAAATATCTGAGGTAGATATAAAGAAGTTCATCTTTGTGACTATGTTTCCAATCCTAGAAAGAATGGAATGGGTAAGAATGTTTATTTCTTACTTCATTTTCCTACTCTGTGCAGCTTACAGTATCTGCATTTGGGAGATATGTAGAAACATATGATATTGTCCCTTCTTTTTCAAAGCTGATTCAGTAGAATAAATATACACTTGTGATATGTTAGACAGAAATTTACATCAATATTTAGTTAGAATCTAATTTGTTTTTAATAATAATGTTACATGAATTCTAGAATACTGAAAGATTCTTGTGGCTCTGAGTGTATGGACAAAGGCTAAGGGATTGTGCTATAGGGTTTAATTGTTCTTGAAGACTGAATTGTTTTAAGTAAGCTTGATGGAGTTAGGACAAGAGATGGGCTTCATATGAGCAAACCTTCAAACTTGGGAAATGGGCAGGGCATATTCAGGATATGATAAGGAGATAAGGAAAAAAAAAGAACAATTACAGATTTCCTATTATGTGCCAATGTCTATGCCAGTCACTTTATTCAAAATAACCAGTGTTATTGAGTATTATTTTACTGGATTTCAAGGAGGGAGGTTGGATCATTTTTTTGCTCATGTCTACTTATGACTCGCACAGGATTATTTATTCAAATAAATGGTTTGCTGTAACTCCTGCTCAGTTGATATGTAATTAGGCACTAGTTTTAGTATTGGGTATCTTCTTCAGAGCCATCTAAGATGAGTTTTTCTGTTCATGGCAAAGGTTAGTAATCCCAATTTTGTGACAAATAAAAGGGCACATAATTTAAACTACAAAATATTATAGGAGACATGTGTTATACATTATGCGAATATAAGATACCAGCTATAGTCCTGGGAATTTTTGGGTTTAATGGTTATCCTGAGTCCTGCTGGCATCCAGGCATCTGAGTGGTGCCAAGTTTAGGAAATCAGAAATCAGTGCTGTAGTGATGAGGTAACATGTTTCTGTGGAACTAGGAGATAACATTGATATTCTTTATTTGAGTCAGACATATAGTTTCAGAAAATCTAGAAGGTTGTCACTTCATATGACTAATGTCAAAGTAAGCACTGACCAGTCTAAGAAGGTGATGTAATTATGTCTTTCAACAATAAGAAGAAACACGCTGGAGGGAGAGTCAGCAGTTGGCTTGACTTTGAGCAGCAGGACAAGTCTAGATTGGTTATTCTCATTGCAACAAGAACCAAGACATGTTCCCTAGTTAAAGTGTCAAGTGCAGAGTGGATATCTTAACTATTAGTCATAGCCAAACCCATGTGTGTAGAAACAAGCTAGGTTACTAATGATGCCAGAATAACAAAACTATTACTGGTATAAACCAGGATTCAAACTCAGGTATATTTATGCTAATATTACACTCTTTTTGCCCACAATGCTTTCTGTGAGTAGACCAGCCTGACTGATGCAAAATAATTTTATATGAGAATTTAGAGGGAGAATGTTGGAAAGTTAGGGTGGGTCCAAATGATAACTTTAAAACGTTAAATTGAAATCTTGTTGTGATGCCCTCAGTTTAATCTCACACTGTTTCCCAACTTTCTTGATTATAAAAATCACATGGGGTGCTTTTTAAATAGATTTCTTGGCTCCTCTGAGGAGGGTGCTGTGGGAGATACAGAGAAGAACAAGGTTGGATCCCTGCCTCTAAGAAGTTTCCTTTGGTAATTGAAAGATAGCTCTAGTATCTCTCTGAATTACTTGTAATTACACAGCCATCTTATTAAGGGACTTCATTATGATTTGATTTTTCTGGTTTTACAAAAGAAATACATTTAAAGTACTGATTACTATTCACTTGGTTAAAAAAAGGCTTAAGGTGTCCTTTTCTTGGCTTTGTGTGTTTTCTATATTTAATCTGGATTTATATTCTGAATATAAAACTATTTTATTAACTACATAATCATAATATTTATGCTTCTATGTTAGTTTTAGATTTGAGATACATAATTTTCTGAATTATGAAAGAGAGGCTTAATTTCATCCAGAAATGAAAAGTTTCTATTGCTTATTTAACCAACCTGCCTGATATTCAAAATCTCAGTTTGAGAGGTATTTTAGAAAGCAAGGAATATTTGAATGTTAACTTTAAAATTTTTGTGCCAAAGCTTTCAACTCTTGATCATCCATTATCCAGATCATATATAGCATTCAAATCTTTGTATTTTCTTGCTAGCCCAATCCTGTAATTATCATAGCCTTAGGTTTCCAGATAAAGTATTTATTGGGGATATTCCCATTAAATTAATAAAATTTCCAAATGGAATACAAATCATCATTAAAATTATGTCCATACATGTAAAGTTAAATGAAAAATGGGTAATTATATAAAATTTTTAAGTCCCAAACAGCTTTGCTTGGTATATTCAGACAAATGAGGCAATAAACATAGATTTTATTAATTAGGAGGGACTCACAAATCCTCTAATCTGCCTTATTTCATAGAGGAAAAACTGATAGCTACTTTTTTTAAAAAAAATCATAAGCTGAAAACGTACCTTTGCCTGAATTTATGGCTAGTTCATGAAAACTCTTCTTTAACCTGGAATAGATAATTTTCTCACTATTTACCTCATTTTGTTCAAGGTCTTAGCCTTAACACCCACTTTAACATCTGACATCAACAGCTTCTCTTTGGTATCTGCAGCCTGAATTGGAACACTGTTTTTCTATCTTGAGAAACTGTGAAGCTCAGATTGGGCATGACTGCATAGAGTGTATCATGTGATTCAGATCCCTGGTTGTTAAGCATCCTACCTTTGAAACTTGTTATGTTCTCAGCATTCACCTTCACCCTCCTGATTTGAGCACCTTCCAGTTTATTCTTCACTATTGGCTTTTCTGTTCAATTTAGTTCAGTCTAATGTTCTTCTGATTTTTTTTCTTCTAAAGGACAAGAACTAATGCTCTAATTTAGAGGACTCAAGTACCATTTTTGCCCATTCTTCATCAGAGATTGCACTATTCAAGTACTTTGCTTTTTTTAGATGAATGCCCTAATTTTTTCCTGTTACATAGACGGAGAAATCTCAGTTCAATATTAAAAGGTCTCATCACCACACTCAGACAACTTGGAATATGGATCAGAAAGAATGTAGCATTGAATGAATAAATTCCCTTTGACCTTAGGAATGACAGCTCATAAATAGGAGGTTGAAATTAATTTTTTTGAATAGATAATCAGAGGGAACCTCTGAAGGTTATCTAAATCATGTCTGTGTGTCCAAAGATGGCTAAATTTCAAATCACAATTTACTAAATTTTTACAAATAAAAATATGAAGAGGTATTTTGGAAAACAAAGGATGTTGATAAGTAAATATAGTCTATCTTAGAAAACAGATAGCCAAAGAAGTTCAGAAATACACAATAAGACTTTAAATTATTAAACTCTATTTTTTTAGCTTCAAATTTAGCATGAGGATGAAATAACTTTTTGTTTAGCATTAGAACATAATGCAAAAATTAGTCAACATTTGGCTAAAAACAAATTCAAATATATTTAACCTGATAAGTTACATTATTATTATTAAATAACATGGGAACTAAAACCATTAGAGCTTTTCTCAATTTCCAGTCTTAGAGGCAGATCACTGAGTGACAATGAAGGATTCAATATACTTTATACCAGAGGAGGAAAATAAAAATGTACTATTCTTTTTAGTTTGTCTAATATATGTTTAGAAGATGTGAGCTATTAAAATCAGATCTCTAATAGTCATCAATTTATTTTTCTTTTTCTAAAATAGGGATGTATTTGACATAATGCATAGATCTTAAGTGTACAATATAACTTTTGACAAATGCAGACAGTCATGTAAATCACATCTCTATCAAGTTATAAAATATTCCCATCACATAAGAAAATTCTTATGTCTCTGTTCTAGTCAGTGGAAAGGAATCAAGAGTCCAGAAGTAAACTCAGGTTTATATAGACAAATAATTTTGATTTTTATCATTATAGTTTAGTTAGCTGTTCTAAAAACTTTTTATAAATGAAATCATATTGTACATACTTTTTTTTTTTTAATAATGACATTGGTTAACAAAATCCAGTAAGTTTCAGGTGTACAATTCAATAGTAAGATATATATATACATATTGCATTGTATGTTCACTGCCCACGGTTAGATTTCTTTTCTGTCACCACATATTTGACTCCCTTTATCCCATCTATTTCTCCCCATCACCCTCTGGTAACCACTAGTCTATTGTCCATGTTCATGAGTCTCTGTTTGTTTGTCCTGTTTGTTTGTTGCTTTTAGGTTTATATCTCACATATAAGTGATATTATGTGATTTTCAACTTTTTCTGTCTGACTTATTTCGTTTAGCATGATTATTTCTAGGTCCATTTATGTTGTCGCAAATAGCAGTATTTCATCTCTTCTTATGTCTGAAAAAATTCCATTGTACATATTTACCACAACTTCTTTATCTAGTCATCTGTTGTAGGACACTTCGGTTGCTTCCATGTCCTGGCCACCGTGAATAATGCTGCTATGAACATCGGTGTGCAAATATCTTTTTGGATATAGATTTTCAAATCTTTGGGATAAATACCCAGTAGAGAGATTGCTAGATCATATAGTAGATCTACTGTTAGTTTTTTTGAGGAAACTCCAAAACGCTTTCCATAGTGGCTGTATCAATTTGCAGTACTACCAGCGGTTCCTATTTCTCCACATCCTCTCCAACATTTGTTATTACTTGTCCTGTTGATAATAGCTATTCTAACAGGTGTGAGATGATATCTCATTGTGGTTTTGATTTGCATTTCCCTAATAGCTAGCGATGTTGAGCATCTTTTCATGTTTTTTGTCCATTTGTGTGTCTTTTTGGGAGAAGTGTTTGTTCAGGTTCTCTTGTCCATTTTTTAATTGGACTTTTGTTGTTGTTGTTGTTATTGCGTTGTATGAGTTCTTCATATGTTTTAGATATTAGGCCCTTATCGGAGGTGCTGCTTGCAAATACATTTTCTCATTCAGATTGTTGTCTCTTTACCTTGTTGATGGTTTCTTTTGCTGTGCAGAAGCTTTTTAGTTTGATGTAGTCCCATTCATTTATTTTTGCTTTTACTTCTCTTACCTTTGGGGTCAAATTCATAAAATCTTCTTTAAGTCCAAGGTCCATGAGTTTAGTTCTTACATTTTCTTCTATGTAATTTATTGTTTCAGGTCTTATATTTAGATCCTTAATCCATTTTGAGTTAATTTTGGTGTGTGTTGATAGAAAAACAGCTTAGTTTCTTTTGCAGGTGGCTTTCCAATTTTCCCAGCACCATTTATTGAAGAGGCTTTCTTTTCTCCACTGTATGGCTTTGACTCTTTTGTCAAAAATTATTTGTCTATATAAACCTGAGTTTACTTCTGGACTCTTGATTCCTTTCCACTGGTCTGTGTGTCTGTTTTTCTGCCAGAACCATGCCGTTTTGATCATTGTCACTTTGTAGTATAATTTGAAGTCTGGCAGAGTGATGCCTCCAGCCTTTTCTTTTTTTCTCAGGATGGCTTTGGCAATTCAGTACATACTTTTTTTGGTATCTGGCTTCATTTGTATGGCTATGAGCACCAACTTGTATATTTTTATTGTTGAGTAGTCAATTGTTTGACTATGCCACAATTTGTGAATGGATATTTTAAAAAGTTTTGCTTTTATGAATAAAATTGCTGTCTTATTAGTTATACATATTAATTTTATTTCCTTGGGGTAAATTTCTAGGAGAGAAATTATACAATAGATGCATGTTTAACTTTATAAGACACTTCCAAATTATTTTTTTAAAACATGGTTGTACCATTTTTTATGTCTACTAACAACATATAAGAATTCCATATTTTTATAATATTTTTGGCATTCTCAGTATTTTAGTAGATATTCTAGTGAGTATATGAGTACCTTACTGTGGTTTAAATTTGCATTTCCCTGATAGCTAATAATATTTAGAATTTATTTTCGAATTATTGGATATCTCCCTCTGTAAAGTGTCTGTTTATGTCGTTCATCTATTTTTAACGTTTTATAGTCTTTATTTAATATTAAGAAGTTAAAATTCTTTATATATTCTGGTAAGAGTCCTTTTCTAAATATATGTTTTGCAAATATTTTTTCTTAATCTGCAAGTTTCCATTTACTTGAATGAACAAAGGTTTTAAATTTTGGTGCTGTTTTTTTCATGAATTTTTTTCTTTTATGCTTTGTATTTTCTGTGTTTTATATTAAAAAAAGAGAACTTTGCATAGCCAAGGTCATTAAGATATTTTGTTTTGCTTCCTTCTTAAAGGTGTTAGAGTTTTAATATTTATATTTATGTCTATACTTTATATTAAATCCATAAATTGTGTGAGGTAGGGGTCATTTCACCTTTTCCCCCCAGCATTATTTGTCAAAAAACTTTTTATCTCCATTATATTGCTTTGACATATTTGTCAAAAATCAAGTATTTTTTAAGTAGCTTTATTTCTGGAATTTGTATTGCTTTCTTTGATCTGTTTGTCTGTCCTTAGGCCAATACCGCACTGATTTGAGTTCTTTAGCTTTGTTTTAGTAAGCATTGAAAACAATGTAAATCCTTCAGTTTATTATTTTTCTAACTTATTTTTTTGCTGTTGGTTCTTTGTATTTGTATATACTTTTTAGAAACAGCTTGTCAATTATGCAAAAAAGAAAAAAGGCAAAATAATAATAAATAAAAAAAGTACCAAAATATTATGTTTTTCTGCTTTTATAAATGATTCTTAGATGGTTTCATCTTAAAAGAAATTGGTCAGAAATGTCATAATTAGCTTAGTTTTTTTTCCTGCAATATTTAATGAATGCTCTTATTAATTTTTGCTTGCCCAAGAGGAAAGAATATTTTTATAATAATTCATTACTACTTCCACATATAATCTAGAAAAATGACCAGTTAATAAAAAAAAGCTAACTTAAACACTGACGATTGATTTAAAGTTAAAACCTTCTGATTATTACATAAATTTGGAATCGCTGTTAGGTAAGTTTCATTTTAGATTTTAATTTTATCAAAGAAAGACTTCCTATTTGTCCAGAATTTTAAGTTCAAAAATAATCTTAAAAATAATTTAATAAGTATTCTTTTCAAAAATATAACTTATAAAGGTCAACAAATTCAAATATTGTTAGACCTACTATAGCTCTATACCATCACTATAAAACAAATTTAAAATAGCTGCTATTTTAACTTTTGACCAAAGCACCAAGATCATTTTATCTCTATTGTGTGATTCTGGAGGTTTGCCTGGAAAAGCCTAAGTAACAGGCACATTGGAGTATTAAATCTGATATTCAATGAGCGTTGTTTGTTCCTTTCTCATCCATAGGAATGTATTTGTATATGGTTATATAAATAAAATCATTAAAATAGACTTTAGAGACTGTAATTTTATTATTCACTGATCTATCTCACAGTGACTGACATAATAGACATGTAGTAAGTACTTGTGGAATAAATATGTGAAATATCTGTCTTTTCTGTTAATAGTCAGAGCTTAATCATTACTTGAAACTTAGGAAGTAGTACTTGCCATTATTGTTATTGTTAATGCTGTTTTGTTAGTCTTTTTCAATCTAATTTTATAGCTATTCAGTGGCCTGCAGAAATTTGTGGCTCTACTTGGGAGGTGAGGCTTTGAAGGGCAGAAGAGGAAAGAGTCAGGGTCTGTATGGTTTTTCTGGCTTTGGATCAGTGTGTGACCATGGACAAATAATTTAATGTGTTTGGTTCTCTGTTTCCTCATTTTATAATGAAAAGTCCGGATGTCTTGGGTCATTTCTGAACCTAAAATTTTGTGGATCTGTGTTCTAGACCTAATATTTTATCTGTCTATAAATATTTCTTAGGGATTCCTGCAGTTGAACTATTGTACTACTGCTCTAGAAACTATTGACTTTGAGACTTAAAATGAATAAAGATGTAGATGTTACCACGATCATGCAATCAGATTGTTTTTTAGTTGCTCTTTAGCTATTTTTAAAATTGGTTTCCTTAATATTATCTAATGCAGGTAGGTATGCATGATGAACTAATGGCATGCATTTGGAATGGACATCATTCCTCTGTTGAGTTTGAAAGTGAACTCATGTCAGGAGGACTGCATGTGTTTGCAGAATAACCACTATCCTGGAGCTAAGAGTAGCTCACCTTCTTGGAATGAACATAGTCACACTGACTGTAAAGTGCCGTAGAGAAATCAGTATACTGGCTAGAGATCAGAGATGGGAAGGAGTGATTGTGGAGTGATTCTTTACTATAGTTTGATAAAAGCGAGGATTTTAATTGGGTAAGGTGGTATTTGGCTATTAGGCATATTCTTTGCTACTATTATTTCGGAACTTTATTAAGTACCTTAATTAGGGCCATTAGCAGTTCTGTCATTGGAATAAAACTGCATACCAAAATGTTGATTTTAATTTTATGTATCCTATATTGAGATTTGCTACTAATTTGAACTTAACAAATTTTTTTTTTTTGCTAATTTCTTAGGGATTCTAATTAAAATTATTTTTAAAAAACTAATATTTTGGGGAAGTTTTTTCTTTTTTTGGGGGTGCTAATTATTTTACATATATTAAAGAACTGAGCAAGTTTAAAGGAAGCAACTTAGCCAAAGTTTCACAGAGAACACTGAATTCCTACCCAATAAACTTCTAGTCTAGAACCTCAGTTATAAATTACTAAGCTCCATCACTCTTTGTAACTTCTTTCCATGTGGTACCCTTTTATTGAGGCATTTACATGCATGATTATAGCAGCAGCTCACAGTATGTCATTCTGTGTCCCCACATGATTTCAATGTAGCTGTGGTTATAAGTGCTGTTGCTAGTGTTTCACTTGAGGCCAGGTCCCTGAGTCTCTTTGCTTTGCTGCTCAGGGCTTTCTCCAAAGCAGAAGATGCTACTTATATGTAGGTCAAACTCGGAGGTACAGAGAAGATGATGCCATGGGGAGCAATCCTCAACCAATGGTATGGGAATCAGTGAATAAATTTACTTGTCTCTCCTGCTTCTGGTGGGAAAATTCTGAAACATGCTAGTCATGGTGTCTTTGAAGGTCCCCAATGAGACTGAGCCCTATATTTGTACACATTGCTAATCAGCCAATTAAATGTACCATTTACCAGCTTTTCTCCATTTCCTACCTCTCTCTCTACTTTCTCACTTTTTCTTCTGGGGAATTTCTCCCCACTACCACCCCCTGCTCCAAATGACTTACACTATGCCCTTATCTCAGGCTTAATTTTCAGAACATAAACCAAGACAGTAATTATTATTTTTCATGGATATCTGGTTGTTAACTCACTTACTATATGTTCAAGATAATAATCCTTTTCCACTATTTCCACTGAGTTATAAAACCTATCAATTTTTCTCTCCAAATGTCAATTTTCTCTCTCCATGATTCACTTAATAGCTCAAGCCTTTATTATACTGTCCCTGAGGTATTGTGTTGGGCTTCTAGTTAGCATACCCTATTCTATCATCTAAGACTTCCTGCATTCTGATGCCACATCAGATTTAGTCCAGCGTTGGTTTCATCTGTCACTCCTCTGCTCAAAAAGCCTTTATTTACACTGAACAATTTATCACATCAAGCCTAAATCCCTCTGCCCAAGTTAAGATGTACTTTCTTCACAAAATTCTCCAAACCTGTTAAGTTCTATTGGTTTTTCATGTCTCTAAATTCTTAAAACACCTATAATTTTGCCATAGAATGTAGCACATATTTATTATCTTGTATCATTCTCACATTTTATACGTTATCTTAATTCACTTAACTACAGGCTTCTTGATGTCATGAAATGTGCTTTGTGGTTATTTTTTATTTTCTGTAATCTAGCGTAAAAATACTCATCAAAAAATACTGAATCATAGTTCATTCTGGAAGACTTCATAAAAGGGGTAATTTTATCTGATTTTGCAGATATATTTTCTGGGAAATACAAAATTTGGAAGGTATTTTGATTTGCCTAGATTCTCAAAGTAAGCAACAAATAAAAGCTATCTCTTTTAACTTGCAGTTTTAGAAAATGATTGTTAATATTCTAAGTGGCAAAAATCAGCTTCAAAAGAGTGCAAGATTTGCATGTTTTAAAATCTAGAGCATCGCCAAATATTTGACCACAAGGCAATGATAGAAAGGAAAATGAAGCCTTCTCATGGATGCCCTGAGGACTTTTACATCTTGCAGCAAATTATTGTGAGCCAGGAAGTTAGTATTGTTTTGTCTCATTTTACAGACATCTTTCAGAATGTCTGTAAAACCTTATCTTGATAAACACGAGATTCCAGAGAGGGAATGATTTCACTTTTTTAAACATTTTATCGCCCTCCCCAATACATTTTCTTTTGGTTTAATTTTTTTCAAAATGTAAGTTCTGTTTGAAGTTAGTTTTTTCCCTAGAAGCACATAAAATGCACTTACTTAAATAATACTAAAATGCAAAAATTTTGGAACCCATCTTATTTAATATACTAATTTGCTATAATCAAGCAAAGTGTGTGTGTGTGTGTGTGTGTGTGTGTGTGTGTGTGTGTGTGTGTGTGTGTGTTTTCAGAAAGTAGATGGGGAAATAATTCTGTAAAGTATTCAAAACTTGAAACTAAATAATTTATTTCCTTTGGGAATCTGATGAGGTATTTTTCCAGGCTGAATTTTTGCAATTACTTAAGTATGCTCTATAGCAAAGTTCCTAATAGAAGCATCTAAATCTTACTGTGCAACCTCAGGAACAGATATTCTCTTAAAAACTTGATTGCTTTTCTATGGAAGCAGTTAACTATGATTTACATCACTTCTGAAGAGAGCTTTGCTGAGGCTTTAAGTAATTCAATAAGGATCATATAATATACTCCCCTTTACATCTCATAGAGTTGCTGTGTGCAGAGCTCTTTGTTTATGATTCAGGAAATGGGCTAAAAGCTTTCTAGGTTCATCTCTGCTGACAAAATTTGTTCTTAGGGAAGTAATGGCTTCTTGCATTTTAATAAGCAGTAAATCTCATGTATTACAATGCTCCAGCAACAAGTTATCTTTGCCAGTGGGGGCCTTTCCCTGTTTTTGGAGCTTGTTCTTACTCAGCAGTTTGGAAGTGAAGATAATTCTTATCTCATCATTATCTTTTCATTAGAAGACACTGCACAGGAGGATGCCACCCACGTTTCCTTCTGAAAATAGCCTAAGCCTCTTTTATGAGTGCTTATGAGGGATATGAAAAGTTAAAAGAAGTTTTATGAATGGACAGCAGTTTCATCAAAGTTATATAGCTCCATATAAAAAGATGATCATATGTTATTTTATTTTGTTTCTATTATAAATATTGACTATTTAAATATTTGTAGTTCTTCAAATACTTACTGTAAAGTTTTAAGTCCTGAGAATGATAGGAAAATGAATATTAAAAAACCCAGGCTTACAACTGTTTATGAAAACCTTCATGTGAATGAGCTACATGGAGTCTAACTAGAGGAGACCCTTTTTTGATTTTTATGATATGGACGCCCTTTTAAGAAGTTTCCTTAGAGAATTTACTTCTCTTAAGTAGAACTATATTCAAAGAAGACTAGGTATATTAAAGCCCAACTATGTAAAACTATTGTATTTGAACAATAAATCATCAAACAAGACTGTGGTTTCCATACTTAGAAACTTCTAACAGGAGTTCTCTTCAGGATAGAATGCTTTTTGCTTGACTGTTTAGCTGTATCTACATGACTTGACAAACCTAGACCAGAGTGATCTAAGGGTCTTGACTGTTTTAACTTGATCAGATCAATTGCTTAACAATCAATCAGGTGGTGGTTAATTTGATATCACACATTATGCAATTATATCCATAAATTCCAATTTAACGATGAGCACATTTTCTCTATAATAAAACTTTCTCTAATATTAGGTGATTAAATTTGCTTTTAGAATTTTACTTCATGACTACTTAGACAACTTATGACTGTGCAACATGATGATGATTTAAAATACAATTAAAATATTCACAAAATATTCAAGGAATAAGAAAGGGTACATGAACGGGTATTTTCTAGATGTATTAAAAGGATTGTGTATTTCTCCTGTTTTCAGTATCTTTATGAGAATACAGAATTTGAACTATAAGGAATCTTTAACTCCAGTCTAAATTTCTTCTTTTATAAATAAGATGCTGACTCTTAGAAGCAAAGTGATATATCCAGGGCTGGAATATAGCCATTGGACTTGAAATTTATCTCAAAATGAATGTACTGAATTCATATCTATATCTAAATCTAAATCTAAATCTAAATCTAAATCTAAATCTAAATCTATATCTATATCTATATCTATATCTATATCTATATCTATCTAATTTATCTATATCTATATCATCTATATCTATATCTATATCTATATCTATCTCTATCTCTATCTCTATCTCTATCTATCTATATCTATATCTATCTCTATCTCTATATCTATATCTATCATCTATATCTATATCTATATCTATCTATATATCATTTATATCTATTTCTATCTCTATCTCTATCTCTATCTCTATCTCTATATCTATATCTATATCATCCAAATCTATATCATCTATATCTATCTATATCTATATCTATCTATATCTATATCTATCTATCTATCATCTATCTATCTATATCTATCAGGTGCTTAATTTTTATTTCTGTAAGATTTTTTTCTAAATATTAATATATTGGACTCAATATGTACTGTGAAAAGTAATATATGCCCAACTCTCCACCTCCCTTCCTTTTACAAGTATTTTTTGAGTGCTATTACTTGCCAGACACTAATCTATGTATAAGTGATATAGCAGTGAACACAGGACAGATGAAGTCTCAGTGCCAGGAAGCTTAAATTCTGGTTGGAAAGGCAGAATCAAGCAAACAAACAATGACCAAGAGAAATATGACATAGCCTTAAATTCTACGCAGTTATTTAAACTGGGTCATATAAAGGGGTTGACTGAGAAGATCGAATGTTCTAGGAAGGCAGTCTTAGCTCAGGCTGCTATAACACGTTACCATAGACTAGGTAGCTTAAAAGTCAAATATTTATTTCTTACAGTTCTGGATGTTAGGACAAGGTATTGGCAGATTCCGTGTCCAGTGAGGACTCTCTTCCTGATTTGCAGATGTTGCTGCCTGGCTATATCCTCACATTGTGGAAAGACAGGTCATGTCTCTGATATCTCTTTTTATGTGGGAACGAATCCCCTTATGAAGTGGCTCCGCTCTCATGACTTAATTTACCTTCAAAAAGCCCCAGCTCCAAATGCCATCACATTAGGAATTTGGGCTTCAATATATGAATGTTGGGAGGATACAAACATTCAGTCAATAGCAATGACATTTACACTAAGATATAAATGAAAAGAAATTATACACATAGCGTAAGATAGAGCATCCCATGGAGAAGGAAGAGCAAGGACAAAGACTGCAGTGGGAACAAACCTGGTATATTTCGGAAACAGGCAGAAAATTAGTTTTCAAGTATACCACTGTCCAGTAGAATTGTCTGTGATTATAGAAATCTCTGAGCTGTCTAATATGGTAGCCACTAACAATATCTGTCTGTTAGACACTTGCAGTGTAACTAGAGTAAATGAGGAACTGAGTTTTATAATTTATTTAAGTTTAATGAATTTAGCCACTTGTGGCTAGTGGCCACAATATTGGAGAGCACAGGCCTAGAATATAGTGGTTAAGAGGTGAGCAGTGTGGTGACTCTGATGGGTATGTCAGAGGGATTGGAAGGGATTAGATTCTGTAAGCCTTTGTAAAATAAGAAATAAACTTGGTCATTATTTGAAATGGATTTGAAAATTATTGAGGTCTTTCAAGCAAAGCAGTGGCATGATTTAATTTTTTTCTAGAAATACCATTTTGGCTTCTGGGTGGAGAAAGGAACAAAAGTGAAAAATAGGGGCCTGTTATAATGATATTGTAATAATCCATGAAAAAGATGACAGTTGCTTGGATTAGAATTAGACATGTTCAGGAATATCTTTTTAAATGTGGAATTTTAGCAGTTGATGATGGATCAGAAGGAAGAGAGAGAAGGATAACAGGAAATATTCTCTTTAGTATCTAGAAACTCTCTAGTATGATAACAGAATTAGATATTATTCACATTGCTACAGTTACCTCCACTTCTCTTCTTTGCCATTACTTAAGGTCAGCTATTCTCTCTCTCTCATATTATTGCAGCAACTTCCTAACTCTGATTGTCTTACCTTCATACATATCTTCCTTCTGGCTCATCCATCCTTTAGCAAAACAAGATGATTTTTAAAAAAGGAAATCTGCTATTGCTGCTCACTTTAATAAAATTCTTCAAAAATTAACAATTACAAATTGCATAAAATTAAAACTTCTATTTTTAGAGCCTCAAATTCATTTTTTTTTTTGTCACTGTTTCTCTTATTCGCTTGGGTATAGTCATACTCAGCCTCATTTAGATCCTACCAAAATTCTTGCCTGATGTGTGGCCCTCACTTCTGCTGTTTCTCCCTCCCAAATGTCACCTCAGATAGACAGATTACCCCATCTAAAGTAAGTTTTATCGCCTCACACCCTGTTTTACTTTGCACTGCCCCCTACCTATTCAAATGCTTTATGATCCTCCTTTAGAGTTAGTATTTGTTTTCTTTATTACTTGTGTTTTTCTGCTCCACCAGACAGTATTGTTTATAAGCTCAGTGAGTGTAAGGACAATGGCTACTTTTTCATCACTACACTTTGGTGCCTAGAGCAGTTCTTGGCACCAACTGGGTAATCAATAAATAGTAGCATATGAATGCATATGACTATCATATGAATGCATATGAAATCGCTACACTTTGGTGCCTAATGCAGTTCTTGGTACCATAAAGTAGTAGCATATGAATGAAAGCATAAATCAAGAATTGTATTTAAGAAAAAGGCTATCACAATTTATAAGAAAATCACATTATGTCTTCAAAGACAAAAGAATGCATAGTCACTTCACTGAAATTGTGATTCTCAAACTTTATTGAGCACAGAAATCCCTGAAGGGATTTTTGGAATGTAACCCCTGAGTGCTGGACCCCAGCCCTGTGTGTCTGATACACTAGGTCTGGGGTGTATAATTTTCATTTTTAATAACTTCTCTAGAAATGCCAATGTGTTTGATATGAGGGTGATGTTTTGAGAGCCACTGCCATGGAATAATCTTTCTACCTCAGTCTTGATGTATAGTCAGTTATGATGTCTATGATCTTAAATGTGTTATATTGTTAAGATGGGAGTAAATCTAAATCACTTCTATAAATGTTTTGAGTATTTTACAACTTCTTTTATACAGTGTTTTCTTCAAGTAGTTGTTGAATTTTAAAATTATGAAAATACTCTGAGAAAAAGCCATCTAAGAATCATGAAATTTCTTTATAATTTTGCTCATGATATAGCTCCTTGTTTTATTAGGATGATATCTATAAAAACTAAGTAAACTAAACTATAATTATTCTATTCTAGTTGGGGAATAATTTTAAAGCCTGAAATGCTGTATCTGTTGCATTTGGCCTTTGGAGGAAGAATCTATACAACTTGCTTATTTAGAATATCCAATACATGTAAATTAATTTAAATGTAATAACTATTTCTGGGGCCTTTTATCTAAAAGAAAAGTATAAAAACTTTAGATCAGCCAGGTATAATTTATAAATAGAAACTTTCTTTCAAGCTGTTTTAAATTTTGCTTAGCTTGTAAGTGACAGAAAACTCTAGTTACCTCAGACTAATAGCAAATGAAATGATAGAGCACGAATCTTCACATGGACCAAAATATCTGATAATCATTAGAGGACAAAGTGATACATAGCTGTTGATTACTGGAGGAATATCCAAGCCTTAATTGAATTGGTTCCTGACTCAGCTGGTCATATTATTACAATTGGGGTTTGTTTTTTGATGGGCAACTTTGGTACTGTGGGTTTCAAACTTCAACAGCATTAGAATCCAGTGGAGGGCTTGTTGAAATACCAATTTCTGGGCTCCACCTGCAGAATTTCTGATTCAGTGGATAGGGAAGAAGCCCCAAAGTTGGATTTCTTGCACATACCTAGGAGGTGGTGCTGCTGGGAAACAGAGACCTCTGTTCTAGGTGCCATTTGGGTAACTCTGAGGGATACAGCAGTTGTGAGAAGATCCTGTTTATCTTATTTATCTATGGCAAATGAGAGAATAAAGGTAATTTGTCTAGAAATGTGAAGTTTATTCTAAAAAGCAACAGAGTTTATGTTATATTATTCTTTCAGAAGCAAACCTAAAAGAATTTCTCACCTGTCTTAGTGTCTGCCAAGTGAAGATCTGACTTCTTGAAGTTATACGTTAGTCACTGTGTGTACTTAGAATCTCCTGTATGTATGAGACAAGTTTTTCTGCCTCACTAGATTCTCTTTGTATTGTGGCAAAAGAGTAATTGTTTTAATCTCATTAAGTTCATTGCTTATAGAATTTCAAGGTATTTTCTGTTTATAAATTTATGGTTTTATTTTAATATGTTAGAAAGTGCATATTGACATAAACAAGATATAAGATTTTTTGACGGAGAGTTAGATTGTGTCAAGCAGATCATTTAGGCACATATTTGGTCCATAGTTTATTGGTAAATTGTCTGAGGACTAAGAAGATTGATTGACTTAAATGTTTTGAGATGAGTGTAAACTTAAGACAAAGGCCAAACAGAAAAGGCCAAACAGAAAAGCTTATTTCAATTAAGAAGAAAAGAAAATTACGAAAACAGTGACCATGAAAATTGTCAACCCTTAATTTGTGCCAAAGCTCTCTAAACTCTAAACCTGTCTACAGTTTTATTTTGTTGTGATACTCAGCAACTTAAGTGTTATTTTAATTACTTTCATTATTAGTGGCCTAGATTACAGGTACTCCTTTCCTAAATAAAATGTTCCCTGTGGGTATCTTAAAACTCTCTCTTGATAATTCTTTTCTTTGACATTATTTAGTGTAAACTGCATTTAAAGAAAATTTTATAGTAAATGTATTTCTTTTTTTCTTTTTAGGCAGCGGGATAAAAAGGCAGCTCTCTTTTTCTGAAAGTAAGAATTGAGGAAAAATGTCAGGAGGGAAAATATCCAAATGATGCATAGATCATATTCAAGTTTTACTCTTGTATAGCTTGTATTGATTCAGGAGTATTCATGAACAATCAGTGATTTTCCATGGTTTAGTTTTACTTTAGTATTTTATAGCATTGTTTTTTAAGTTATATTTTTATTAATTATAGATATCTATATCTGCAATACAGTAGAGAGAGCATATAAAAAAGTGTCTAGCTAAAAGACAGCAATTTCCTCATCAGCTAGGGAAAATTCAGGTGTGTGTTCTTGGTGAAATTACTTCTGTTCTTCTTTTTACTGTCTTAATGACATCATTTCAAAAAAATATTTTTATAATTTCTTTCCATTCCCACTTCATGATGATTGAATCAAAGACATAACTTCCCTAGAACTTGAGTTTAACCAAAGACATGCTTCAGCTCTATGTACTTATTTCTTTGTTCTTTCATTCATAAAATATCCAATGTGTATTTTTCATAAATATTAACAATGCCACAGAAAGAGTATTGAAATGTAACTGATTTCTCTTCTGTCCTCTGAACAAACAAAAGTTTGGGTGTGAATAATCACCCTTATGCAATTCCTGAAGTTAATTGCAGACTGGTTCTTGCAGACAATAAAAAAAAAAAAAAGATTTTTTAGTCTTAGCTAGAGGGAGCTTCTTTATACCATGCCCAGAGTGCTTCCCCAATTGCCCAGCTGGCTAGACTATGTAGGACTTGGTTCAAAAGTAAATGATTTTTCTTCTTTCTTGCAAAACAAAACAAAATGAAACAAAACAAAACAAAACAAAATAAAAGCAACCAAAAAACTACTTGTAGAAATTCAGCTACAGTCTGCTTCAAAACAGTTTGTTTAGCAAGAGCCTCACCATTTCCTTTAACTAAAGATAAGAAAATAAGTTGCAGAGATATTATAAACATTTCAAGTAAATTATAATTTACACTGGAATAAAACCTACACATGTCTACTTTGTCCGTATATATAATTTTGTCTTATCAGATCATTTTGAATTATTTTTCTTCAGTTATTATAATGATAGGTTGTTCACAGCGATAAAACTTGTTTACAGATGATTCGCAGATCTAGAACAATCTCTTTTAGAATCCATGAATGTAAAGAGGAAACTCAAGCAAGACAGTTTTTTTTTTTTTTTGTCTCCCAGGTAATAGCAGGTATCAGGGCTCAACATTTGTTTCAGTTGGAAGTCTTGAGTAGCTTGTCTATTAAATTATAAAATTGGCTTATAGTTCCCCTTGTTTGTGATGACATTCTGTTCATAGAACACCAGTGATCATTTTTTTTCTTATTGATTGATTGATTGATCATTTGATTGCTCTTAGTTATCACTATACCAAGGACAGACAGCTTGTCTTAAATGCTACTGGTAAATTTATTTTTTTTTAACACTCCTTTGAAAGAAGCACAATGACCAGGTGTTTTAGAATGACAAATGCTAGTCAAGTAGTTGTGTGTGATCAATTGTTCTGCCTTTTGCAATTCTAAATTACTCTCTATAATGGTTAGTTGCCAGACATGGAAATGCCTTTCTAAGTACACCCAGGTTTGATTAGTTTCCACTGTTACACCTCTTGAGTTGATGTTTTAGAGCGACTTTTGAACAAATTTGGGAAGTTAGAAACTTCAAAAGACCATACAATTTAAGTACTATTTTAATAGAGTTTATTGTTATTATTCTGAGCCCGGAATCTGGAACATTCCAAAAGACCCAATTTGTAAAGGAAAGCCATCATATTGTGGAAAATTTAAAAGTTAAGAAATTTTAAGAAATGGGGAAGAAATGACTCAGGAACAAAAAGAACTAGTAAGGTGATCATAGTGCTGGTTGTGACCCCCAGGACAGAGGAAAGACAAAAACAAACTCTTGGAAAGCTACTGCATTAAAAGTAATAACAGACTTCATTTGGTCCAAGAAAATTATGAAAATCAGAATAGTTAGATATAAAATAAAATCCTTATTGTTCACAGTAATAACCAGAGTCCTGCTTCTTGAAGTTCATAATATGCTTTTCTGTGGAGAACAAAGAGCTCTGAGAATGACCTCATGACTACCAATTACTAAAGTATGCAGCCCAGATTAAAGAACACAGGCAGATGGTATTCCAACCATTTGCATTTTTCTGCTCTTTTTTTGGTTATATTTAAAATGATTTGACTTACCAGCCTTCTAGATTACTATATGATCTCCCCTGAGGCAGTCACTGATCTATTTCACCTTTACATGTCCTATTGCCATGCAACCAGACATACTACCATGCCTTGTACACAGCAGATATGGAATAATTAATTATGCAGTGAATTAAAGTCATTGTGTCTAATGACTTATAGAAAACAGAAGTAAGCGATGACAATTCATCAAAGCTGAGTAGCTAGTGAAGAATTTGATCTTATTCACTTATTTACATTTGATTAATAAATACTTGAAAACACATGTGGTCATCATATGTAGAAACATCTAAATTTAAAGTTTCTACTTTTTTTTTTTTTTTAAGTTCAGTCAGTATAAAGCATGTTCCTGACAATTCTTCTGCAGTTGTGGAACAGAAAATGCCATGTCATTGTATAGTACTAAAATCTAACTTGTGACCTAAGATTTTGGTGAAGAAAATCCCTGAAGAGAATTTAGCCAAGGTCTTCATAGCATGCAATAGCCTTTCCCCTCTTCTGTATCTTATACAACTTACTTTATCATTACTCATATTATGTTTATATATTTATATATATTTTTGATGTCAGATATTTGTGATGCTCAAGAGCATTACAGGTTTGTCAAATCCTTGAGGACAGGTACCATACTTATGCATCATTGTATTTTATGCAGCATGCATTGGATAGCTTTGCACATAACAGGTCCGAACACACTCAATGATTGAATAAGCATTAGCTATTGGAAGATATGTTCATGAGAGGCAGCACTTGGGAGTAGTTAAGAGTATAGACTCTAGAGTTAGACTACTGCTTGGTTTGAATCTGGTTTTGGCAACTCTATGTTTGTGACCTTTAGTTTCTCACAAAGCCTCGTGCATTTGAGGGGGATAAAGGGCACAATGCAAGTAAGTCTTAGAGCAGTCATTGCTTCATGCATGTTAGTTTTTCTTCTGCATTTTCCATCATAAATTCATGTCTCTGGCTGGAATTTTATAAAAATGTGAGATTTTAACTTTTTCTAGATTTTCACGATTCTAATACAAAACTTTGGCATGGATATCTTTTACCTTCACATTAATATTTCAGTAGGACAGGTATTGTTATCTCTGTATGGTCTTTTGCTTCTCATCTACTTGAAGTTATTTTTCACTTGGTATGGAGTCGAGTTCCAGAAGCATTAAAACATTACTTATTATTTAGATATTCTGATAATGTTTTAATAAGTCACTATTTTTAATTTAAAAAATATCAAAATCTTTTCTACAATATGTACTGAAATTGTGCTGGTACTCAGTGTTATAGTCAGGAAACACAGTATGTTCAAGAAGGCCTTGTCGATCATTTTCTTTTTATGAAGTTCTTAAAGAAGCTACGTATGGGCTAGTGTATGTGTACCTGGCCAGCAGTCTGATGCATCAAAGCTGAGTTCTCTGGTCAGCTGTGTCAGAGTATCTACCCCAGGTTCATGGCCCAAATAGTCTTCTCCTTATACCTAAGCCTTGAAAAACTTCCCATTTAGCTGCTAAACCCACATCAGTGAGAACTTCCAAGGGACCAAGTCTTCATGTGAGAAGGAAGAGAGGACAAGGTAGCATGACATTGAGGGGGTCTAGCTTTGTTTACCAGTTTTGCTCCTGAGAAAACTGTTGGTTTCTGCTCACTAGTAAATGCAGTGAAATGATCTCTTAGATATGAACAACCAGACTAGTTTTTTTTTTCTCTGAAGATAAGTGAGATGAGGAAGGGGGATGAGAAAAGAAGAGAGACTTCTCTAGTTTAAAAATAAAAAAAAAAAACAACAGATTTTTTCCCTCAGTAGAGTTTAAAACATGTGTTCTCTTGAAGAGATTAATCTTGTTTTTATACATATTTAACACATGAATGTTTGCACTATTACTAATATATAATGGCCAAACAGGTATATAAACTTTAAAAAAATCATAAAGAATTAGACTTTTTCATATTTAATATCTAAATAGTCTCAATATTAGGCTTACTCATTTGTACATTTATCTTCTTTGCTATTAATCTGTATAATCCTAAAGTACTGTCAACAAAAAAAATACCCTCATAATCTTATGTTATTTGTTAAATAATTTTCTATATTTTTAAACACATTTTGCATATTCTAAAGTAGAAATTTTTATGTATCTTTAAAGAACTCTAATAAAAAACAGTTCTCATTTTTAGTCATAGTCTTTATGGTTTATTTGTTTTAAAATCTATTTTAAGGCACTAGAGAAATCAGACTTATTTAATTGAGCCCCCAGATCCCTTAAATTTTACTTGTGGAAGCCCTAGCTTTATAGAAGTTGATAGAGGAAAATTTAATATTAACTACATAAAGGTAGTTCTAATATCATTTTTTTAATTTCATGGTTTTAAATATATATTTTAATATAATAACATAATAACTATAGTGGTATTTAATTCTTAGGTAAGGAACTTTTTGATACCTTGGGCTTTTTTTGTGGGAAAATGGAAGGGTAGTGATTATATTGATGGTAATAGCAAAATAAGCTCAAAGGGCAGGTGATGGTGGAACAAAACTTCTGTTCAAGATCATTCAGTGAATAAGTAGTAGAAAATGATTTTAACCCAAAGTTGTCAGACTTCAAAGAATGTGTTTGTTTGAGTGTTTTCTCTGTGCCTAAAGAGAATACTCAACTGTTCTTGCCAAGTCATTGCAACCATTCCAGATGAAGACCCAACAATGTCAGTAGGACCACCCTAAACTAATGAGGTTAGATTAAAAAAACCAGCCTGGCAAATTCACAAAATTATAGAAAATACAGAGAAATAGTTATTCATCATTAAGTAGCTGAGTTTGGGGGTGATTTGTTATACACCAGATGCTGATACATATGAAGTAGCTTTTAAAATGAAAAGTGTGAGATATGTTACAAGAAATGTTTTAGAATTCTTAATTGGAGAGAACTAAAACAATCTGATTAAGTGAGAGGGGAATGTTAACCTTAAATTCAAGAACAACAACTTAAAAAGTACATAGTACGTGTTATGTACTATGCTAATTAAAATTTTTTTTACATACATCATCATTTTTAGTCCTCACCACTATCAAATGAGGTGGATGTCGTTTGTCTTTATTTTACAGATGACTGAACCAAGATTCAGAGTAGTTAAGTAAATTATCCAAGGCCACAGAACTTAGTAAGTGGCATTGCTAGGGTTTGCAACATTATGGGGCTAATTTTGAAAGTTTTCTATTTTGCTTTCAAGTGGCCTCTAGAAGTCATGGATGAATGAAAAAAGTGCTATGAAGAGAGGAAGTTCATAAGCAGTTTGGCTAAATCTGTGTACCAATTTACGAAAACCTGTGACTTTCTGATAGGGCAGCATTACCTCTCTGTTAAAATAATAAATTAATGGGTAATATGTTGTGGTAAAGTTTCAGAAGGTTATAGGATTTAACTTAGAAAGGGAGAAAAAGTCAAATTAAATGGGAAAGTAAATGAGAGAAGAATATTGGAAAAAAATCCACACAACAATTTTGGCTGGGTGCAGCAGTCAGCCTGAAGAGTGGAGAGGCATGTGAGATACCACTGTTATTGTCCGAACCCAGGATTTAAGAGAAGAGAGAGCCATAGCAGGCAGATTTAAAAAAAAAAAAACAAAAAAACAAAAAAAACAAAAACAAAAAAAACAAAAAAACTCAGTGATTTTCTTACAGCAGTCTCTTCATCAGCCTGGATATCTTCTCTTGGGCCATTTATATTCTCCTTGTGCCTGATAGACTTAAACTAATTTTGACTAGCTTATTATGAGCAGATGTTCATGTCATATATTAGCTATGATAAATTCACTCCCCCTTTCTATTCTTTTTTTAGATAAATTGAAAACAGTACTGACAATATTTAACTTAAGTTTATAGCATGCAAACTGCTACAATTTTGCACATGGTAATATTTAAATTATGCAGTTAAGAGGCATCACTGGTATAAGCATCTCAAATCAAACTTTGCTCACAAAAGGGAATAAAAACATCAGGAACAACATCTTTGAATCATGAGTATGTTAATTTATGTATAATGGTAGCGACCTTCTCCATTGAGCAATGTATGCGTATATCGTCTCTTAACCAATGAGTAATATGGCATAAACAAATTAAAAGTGGTGTCATATGACTTCACAGTCAAGTAACTAGAATATAATTAGTTTGATTTAATCTGGGAGGCAAATTCATTATTGCCAAGACAGTGATTCAGTGCTCTGTGCTAAATGAACTAGATGTGAATGTTTAACAGTCAATTTACACCATGTGTTTCTGTAAAAAAGAAAAAAAGAAATCAAACTAAGGAAACTTTTAAAAATTTCAAAACTGAATGGGAAATCTTGTAAAAAAAGCAAATAAATAGAAGTGTTCTGTAGTCATAGCAAGAGTTAGCTGAGTACTTATTCCTTGGAAAGTAACCTTGTATCTGCAGTAGATTTATGTCTGTCAACACTGGTTGAAAATCTTTCTTGCTACATTTAAGATACTAATGACTTGGATGCTATGTGGAATAACTTAATGAACTACACATGTTTAATGAAAACACTTTCATCACCACTCTTAATCTGTCTCAGAATCTCTTAAAGAAACTCTTCACTGTCAAACCTTCTGTAAAAATATATTGAAAAATCCAATAAAACTGCAGACATTTATATAGAATTTCACATAACAAAATAGCAATCTCTTAAATTTGTAAAACTCTTTAAATTTTTAATATGCTTCCATTCACACTGGTTCATTTGATCTTCATGGCATAGGTGGGGCACATAAAATTGTACCCATCTTACATAAGAGGCAAATGAGACTCAGAGATATAAAGCCCCATGTTTATGGTCACTATGATAATAAGAAATGAAAAGAGAAATAGAAGACAAATTTCTGATTTTGAGAGGAAATTTCTTTATAAATTCTTATAGTTTTTGTTCTTTACAGTGCTAAATATGCTTTTTACTCACCCAGTGAATATTACCTAGAGTCTTTATAAAAGAAATTTTTAAATTTTTCTGAGACTGACAATGACTAAAGGTAGTTTAATGCATGGAGTGTATCTATTTTCTGGAAATGTACCTTTTATTAACTCGAGGCATATCTTTTAGCATCATTTCATAACAATTCTTATGTAAACTTGATTCTCATTTTTACAAATTATAGGTTCTAAGAAATCGAGAATTTTTATACTCAGGGCAAAGCCAAATGTATAGATCTACAAAACAGGGCTGCAAATCTTGTGAGAGCTGCCTTTTTTAGGATATTTCAATGCTGACCATCACATTCTCATCAGTTACATATTTTGGAGAAGATAAATAAAAAACTATCTATGACTAACAACAACTTTAAACTGGGCAAGAAGTCATATTTTATGGCAAGTAATTTGAATGATCTTAATTTGAAAACACAATAAAATAAAAACAAATTGAGGCAATTTGACTAGCAAGCACCTCGTATTAGTGTTTTCAGATTTTCCCAAGGCATCATCGGTGTAACTCCCATTGACTTTAATAGAAGTTGCACGTAAAAAGTAAGAAGTCTAAAAAGTCTGATAATGGACTATGATAACAACATAGCTCTTCTGTCAGTTGAATAGAATACACTTGATTGTGTCAACTTTGAGCTCAGAAAAACATGCTGAAAAACAGATTAACTGAAACTGTTCTATAGCAGTGTTCTATTATATTATATATTAGTAACAGTTGATATAGAATATGGGTTGAATAAAAGGTCCAGGAGTATTTCAGAAAATAAGATACAAAAATAATTTTGTTTGAGAATTTCCCAACATTTATAAACATTTATTAATCTCAGTTACTATTACTAAACCATAGAAACACATATTACTACATCAAATCCCAGATATTAGCATTTTCAGAGCTGACACTTGGAAATTTTTATTAAAAAAAAATGGTTCCTAGGAGATTCTGATAATTAGCTTGGTTTGAGCATTCTTTGAAACTAATTTACTAAAATTTTTCTATTCCTAATATTGGCTCCCTATTTTTCTCCCCTAGACTTTTTAATTCCATAAAGAAATTACCATTTTAAATAACTAATTTTTATTATAATTTTCATTCTATGATCCTCTTGATTCCTCTATATTTTGCTTTCCCTAGGCTCTTAATTTTGTTGTTTTTTAGATCTTTCCAGCCTGTTTGATCATTCTCACTCTCATTCTGTCTCTTTCTCATCTCACTTTTATTACTAACTTTGAGTTTTCCAAGCATCCTCCTAAAGAACCACTCAGGCTTTATAAATTCCTATGTGGACCTTGTCACTTGAGTGTACTCATGCAACTAGGGACAAAAAACAGCATGGTCCAAGGGCATATTTGGGGAACTATTCTCCAACAAATAAAAATATGCACAGTGACTCATTCATTTATCCATGTATTAAAAAATTTTTATGGACTTATATGATGTGTTGGTGTTGTGCTATATTCTGGAAATGCCGTGATAACAAGAGACACTTAATTCCTGCTCTCATGAGAACTCTATTCTAATAAGACATAAATAATGAATTAAACAAACAAATAATTTCAGATAGTGATAAGTACTTTGAAGAAATATGTAGTAAAGTAAGATGTATATCTCAGCACAGTTAAAATGGCTAACAATTGAGAAAACTTTGACTAAATTATGGTAAATCAACCTGAGGGAAAATTATTCAATTTAAAGTTCACTATTACCATGTCTTTCCCACTAAGCATGAAAAATACCTATGAATCAATATTTAGTGAAAAAGTAGGATAAATGTTTATCATTATGTCTGCAAAGCATGTAAAGAAGAAAGCAATGTTGGAAGAAAATACTTTTTGAGATTGTGTTATTTCTATGATTACAACGTTATTTTGGATTAATTTATTAAAGAGCATGAAATGCAAAAGATATATAGCTTTTTTTGATGTACTGTTAAGCAAAGAATTCTATCGCTTGGCCCATCTCTCTACTACAACACTTGCTTTTTCATAATGATGAACGTGAAGCTTTAAAGTACATTTTGAGCGATCGAAGAAAATATAATACCTTACTTCCTCCTAATTTTTGTGCTAAATATATTTTATTGTGGTTTAATTTTTCTTAATCAGTGATCTAGGGTAATAATCTGTTAACCAGAATATTTGATTAACTAAAACACATCATTTCCCGATACCCTCAGTAAGGAAGTTATTTATAGACAAAAATAAATCAATTAAACCTCACTCCAAACTGCTTTTTGTTACTCTGCAGTGTCTTAGAGGATATTGTTACTAAATTAGAATCCTGCCAAGTTATCTCTAGAGCACAGAAATCTTCATTTTATTTCCCAGTAATAGACAATTGTTAAGTGCCTGCTCTTTTTCTGTCATTAGATATTGGGGATTAGTAATTGTTAAAAATATTCAATATTTTTTTTCTCTGAATGTATATCAGCTCATTCAAAACATTCAGTCTTTATAAAAGACTATATCAATGATATAAGATGCATTGTTGGATTAAATACAGCTTTTGTGGAGAAAAATAAATAATGATATTAAAAATGTGTATTGAAAATTTTAGTAACATGCCAATTTTAGAAAATTAAAATATTAAATGTTATTTAAGATCAAAGATATATACTACATCTGCAGGTGAGTCACCTATAATGACATCCAGCACAGACCCTGGGCTGATGATGGGAGGCAGCTGTGGCAGAGAGCAGGGTTCCTAAAAAGGGTAGGGTCTATCCCATCCTGATGTAGATTTTTCATCAATGTGTGGTGAAATGAAAAAAATAAAATAAAACAAAATAAAAGGGAATTGTGAACTTTCTGTAACAATAAACTTTTTCAATTAAGAGTAAAATATCCTTTCTTTTGTGAACTGATGATTATTGTTAGGTAGGCTTCTGTTACTGTTTTAATGTTCTTGGCAAAATAAACATTAGTAATCTTATGGTGGCCTTCTAAGTATTTTTGCAAGTTTTTAAATGCATTGAATTCAATAAGTATAAGTGGTCAGGTGGGAAAAAGGTAGACTTACTGTCAAAAGGACAGAGAGTTGATTTAGCAACTAATGGCTCTGTGTTCTTAAACATGTCTCACTATACATTCTTTCATTAATAAAATAGGTCCAGTACCAAGAGCAGATGCTGCATCAAAGACATAACATTTGTCTTTCTCAACTATGTTCCTGTTCTGTAACTGCCACTGTTTACTTTGGGTGACTGTGTTTTGTTACCTGTATTGTTTAATTCCAGTTTTCTCTAAGTCATTTTATTAATAGTGTTAATCAGCCAATCTGGGCTAGTTTTCCTTGAAACCTCAGATCCTTTTATACCCTGATGAAATCCTTAAAGTGTTTTCATGATCCTTTTGCAACAATTCTATACCTGAAGATATTATCTTGTCATTTTCTTATGTCATCTGAACCTCTTATCAGCCTTTATTCCAGAAGTACAAAATTTTCCTGAAAACACGGTCTTTGAACTTTTTCTCTTCTCTTAGGGTGTATACTTAGAAGCTTTTTCATAAGTGATATCAGCCACCATAAATATTTGGCAAGATATGCTTCGCCCTGTGTATGGGGTTTATGCTATCTAGTTTAGACTGAATTTCTATGGTATCTTGTGTTGTTCATTGTTGTTTCACTCTGTTTGGAAATTATTTGTCTTTCAACTCTTTGAGTGACACATCAATATGTCAATCTTTGAGTGCCAATCAACATGGGTTACAGAGTGAACATATAGTACAGAAACCATAAGTCCTCAAGTCTGCAAATAATGATTAGTTAAGCAAGAATCCAGAACCTTGAAGGAAACATGAAGAGAAAAAAATCCCTTCAAAATTGAAGGTGTAATAATTACCTCTGTATAGTTCCAGTCAAAAGGCTCTTACTTTAGGAAACATTAGATTAACAGATGAAAGTCAGTGAGTTCAATATTATTTTTATTGGAATAAATTTCCAGGTAGAAAGTCAATTTATTTTTGAGTATGCAATATTGCCAAATCTAAAACTCTCATATATAGTGCTTTTAAATTTGATCTCTTGGCTTGTCAAGAATTCTTATACTATTCTTCTAAAAGAAGATGTCTACCTACTAATGGAAGCATTTATCTCAAATTGTATACTTAAGTTACTACTTTGGATGAGTGCTGAAATTAATCTAATATCAAGTTTATATAGCTTTATAATTTTTTTATTTTGACAACATAATTTTATAAGCTATGATTAGTTCAAGGATTTTGTAGGTGTCATGTACAAGATAAGCTGGTTGAAAAGTTTTTGACTTATCAATGCCATATTTTGAAGAGTAAGAAAATGCAACTTGCTTGACATCTCCATAATAATTTTCACAATTTTCTGAGCTGTTTGATAAGTTCCTATTTGTCTTTAAAATAAAAGGATTCTAGGGGGAATGACCTCAGACTTTCAAGGTATTTAAAAAATCTTTTGTGAACAAATAGTATTAAAAATAGAGGGGGAAAATGATATCTTTTGGATTTTTAGGTCATAACATAATACTTCTACTTCAAATTCAGTGAAGTCTTGGCTCTAAGGGACACTTTGACATCATTCTTACTCTCTCTGAATTAGGATTTAAATATTTATGCATTTTTTTTTCCATCTGTAAGAGGAACTGTAAGACTTCTCTGAAAGATAGGTTAAGCAAAGGTTATGATGTTACAGATTAGAACTAAATAGGACACTGATACTGAGAAACTGGAATCCTGTTAGGTAGACTAATAATGAATCAAGTCAATGAGACAAAGGGTCCCTCAAGGTGAGGTTTGCTGAAGTCTGAATGTAAATGGCAATATTATTATTAATACATCCATTCATAAAAATACTGTAATACTAGTTTATGTCACAGAAAAAGACAAAATATGCATCAGTGTGAAAATGTGGATAAAAGAGAACTGTTCATACTTCTCAATTTCAAGAAAGTTTAATGAAGGAGTAAATATGTTTGACTAATTTAAAATGTATTTCTCCCTATTTTTTCATATTGAATAAGAGTTTACATTTTTTAAATATTCAGTGGGGGCAGTCTTAACAACTTAGTTTAAAATAAAGCATTAAAAAAAGGTTTAACAATTTCCAGGATCCACTTGGAGCATTAAATTGTAATATATCCTTTTTAAAAAATAAACAATCCTCATTGTCCTAGAACATTTCTTCCTATGTATGTTGAGAGACTGAAATAAAGATTATGATGATGTTTTCATCCCTCTACCCAAAGATCTTATTCTTGCTCCTAAGAATAAGTAAAAATGGGCTGTTTTGCTAGTCTGTAATTTTGAAGATGTATGAAATGAAATTTGAATATTTTCACAAATTTAAATCTGTCATTAAAAATTTGTTTAATATTAGAAGATTATCTCTTTGTGCAATTAATCTTTATAGAAATGACATCCACTGATCAAACGTGTTGGAAGTTAAAGGTCTTCTACTAATTTTGGAACTGAAGAAAAAAGCTGAAAGTTGAAATGACCAACTTCACCTTAAATGTATTGAGTGAAATGATTTTATATGAAGCTTAAAATATAAACAAACCTGCTTTGCTCCCAAATTTGGTTATCTTCCTCTGCAATGTTATAAGAAGTCTTACTGTGTTGAGAATGATATTGTTGCAGTAACATTTAATGTTGTTTATTGAAACTTTAAGTTTAAAAATTGAATTAGATTCACATTGTTCTGCTTTAGCAAACGTTATCTTGAATGTGATACCAATAAAATTTCTACAAATACTCATTTAGTAGATAAGCCAGGACACACATTAATTTTAATACAGTACATAACAAGTTGTTGGTCTCATTCTTTCCGAAACAAAAGAATTTAGATATGTTTAGTCCCAATGAGAAGGTGCATATGAATGAACATTGTAACTGAGTTAAGCACTGTAAATATTAACCACATATTTATTTTGTACCTGTTTTGAACCTGGTTCTGTGTCAAGTAATGGGAATAATAATAATGATGTGTTAAGCAAATAAATTTGCTGTCTTAATGGAACATACTATCTAATATTATTATCAAAAGCTTTATTAGTCATAAATAATCTGTTCTGAAGTAAGTAAAAAATGTTGCAAACTCTTTTGCAACGCAGAATTATTTTATTTCTACTTCTTAAATGCCTTGATAGAGTCTTTATAAGTCTTTGAAAGATTGCTGATAAATCAGACTCTGTATGTTAAGAAATAAAATTCCCCATTTAAAAGTTAGCAAAATATGTATACTGCTGATAATCAAATTTCCAATTCCATTAACATAACTATTTTTTATGTATTGAATTAAATTGCTGAAGCATTTTCTTGAGCAAACATGTTTTAAGCATTTTGGAATTGTTCAAATCTTCTGGGGATCTCCCAGATTGGACACTGTGCGACAGCTGATTTGCTTATATGTTTTTAGGTTCTTTGCTGGATTGGCCTTGGGCATTAACAATCAATGCATTTAGAACTCTCAAAACTTTGTTTTAGAAATGTGGTTTCTCTTTCTTAAATCACTTTTACTCCTCAGTCATCCCCATTTTGGCATCTGACTAAAAAATTTTAGACACAATTCAATCTAAAGGAATAGTTTCAGTTTCTAATCATTCAAGGTTTGGGTTCTCAACCCTGCTTCAAGGTTCCCAACCCTGCTTCAAGGTTTGATACAATTAACAGCCCTAACTTCTTGAAGATCTCTCTTCATTCGAATCTTATAGAATTATTTTCTCCTCCTCTTTTTGTTTTTTTTATTATCCCTTATTCTAATTCCTTGAACATAAATGATATTTTATCATATATCAAAGACCCATTTTTAACTTATTTCTATTTGTGACTTGTATGTTGACTTTAGTAACTGTTCTTTGCACTCATAGCATCAAACACAATTTACAATCTGAAGGATTCCCATATGTACATTTCCCATGCTCCTGGTTTCAGAGCCATATTCCTCATTAGTTGTTGGGCATATTCATATGGGTAATTTGTAGATGCTGACCTAAAGTTTCCTGTACTGAAATTCTCTACTTTCCACAAACATATTCAAACATGCAAAAAAGAGTCAAAACTTGTTTTATTCAGTATTCTTAATCTTTCTTATAGAAATTAGCATTAGTAAATTGTGCTTGATTAATCATTCTTCCTAACTTCCTAGACCCAATTCACCATAAAGTCTAGTCAGAGCTTCTTTTGTCTCTACCATCTCCTTTACTTCCTCTAATTTAGTTTATCTCATTTCTTCATTTCACAAAATAACTTGGACTCTGTATTAGTTTGTTAGCAGTGCTATAACAAGGTACCACAAACTGGCTAAAACAACAGAAACTTATTTGTTGGGAGCCGCATGGGAGAAGCAAAATGGCCACGGCCCGTAAGGTTCCTGCTTCTCTTTCTGCTGATCAGCAGAAAGCCCGCGCGCGCCAAAGACGAAAGCCCGCGCGCGCCAAGACATCCGCACCGCCTACCCCTCACGTCACCTCCCCCCACTTGAACGCCCCTATCAGATCGCGCTACGCTATACCGCCCCTTCCCTCAACCAATCCCC